>JAKLMI010000147.1:0-29617 GCA_022813495.1 Pasadenomyces melaninifex
TGGAATTTGACTGGCTTGCTCATTGGCAATGGCTGGATCAGCCCTGTACATCAGTATCAAGCATATGCTTCTTTCGCTTATGCCGAAGGGCTCGTGCAAGGAGGTACAGATGCAGGAAACCGGTTAGACAAGTCACTCACAGACTGCCTGAGAGATCTTGGTGCACCTGGTGCTGACGAGCGCATTAACATCAACATATGCGAGAATGTCCTATCGACATTTCTGGAGGTCACTAGGGATGGCAACCAGTGCTATAACATGTACGATGTCCGGCTCAAGGACAGTTATCCATCCTGTGGCATGAATTGGCCCCCAGATCTCGAAACTGTAACTCCATATCTTCGTCGACAGGACGTTGTAGATGCTCTACACATTAACAGTGACAAGAGAACTGGTTGGTCAGAATGTTCTGGAGCGGTCAGCTCGAATTTCCGAGCCCTTAAATCTCTTCCATCCATTAGGCTGTTGCCAGGCCTGCTCGAAAGTGGCTTGCCAATTCTCCTATTCAGTGGTGCAAAAGATATGATATGCAATCATGTAGGCACAGAGGACATGATCTCGGACATGGTCTGGAATGGCGCCACTGGCTTTGAAACGTCACCGGGCGTTTATGCTCCGAAGCGTGACTGGATCTTCGAGGGTGAGCATGCAGGCATCTACCAGGAAGCTCGAAATCTGACATATGTCCTCTTTTACAATTCATCGCACATGGTACCGTTCGACTACCCTCGAAGAACACGAGATATGCTCGACCGCTTCATGAATGTGGACATTGCCAGCATTGGTGGCACGCCAGTCGATTCGCAAATTGATGGTGAGAAAGCAGGCACCGAGACCAGTGTTGGCGGTCATCCAAACAGCACAGTTGCACAAGAAGAATCCAAGGACAAGCTGCACCAGGCTGAGCTCAAAGCGTATTACCGGTCAGGAGAAGCCGCGCTATTGGTAGTGCTGATAATCGCAGTCCTCTTTGGCTGGTGGGTATGGCGAGGCCGCAGGCGACAGAGGCGAGCTGATCACGAGGGCACACTGGGAACGTATGTACCAGTCAGTGGCAAGCGCATTGATGAGGAAGCTGAGCTGGAAAATATGGGCTCAACTCGAGGGAAGAAGTTCTCAGATAACGATGACGATTTGGGACAAGGACACTATGACATAGGAAGCGACAGCGACGATGAGGATGACGACGGAGTACACGACAAACGCAAGGAGGGGAGGACTGTATAGCATTGTAGTCGATCAAAATCCTTAAAGCGTGATTGAAATAAATATAATCATGGTGATTAACATTTTCTACACGACCTGTCAACTTGAAGACATGCATCAAGCTTGATTCCGTGAGTGGTGAATCGCAGGCCGCACGCTGCACATCATCACAAACTTCTCGTAGGTCCTTGAACTCCTACACTTCGCACGATTGACCTAAGTAGGCAGGCATAACTCGCTCTGCGTATAGTAGTGTGTCAAGCCATGAATCCTATATGAGGCCTACCTCGACGATCGCAAAGGATTCGGCTCTCGCGCTTCCAACAGGGAGGATCTGTTCGTCCGTGCGTGGCTTAAGTCCGTGTTCGTGATTTTTAGTCATCTATCGATAGGGTGCGGCACGCTTGCACCGCAGCTTGAACTCAAAACGACTGCTAAGCTAGCTCCTGCAAGCGAGCTGCAAGTAGCTCGTGGGAAGCCAAGAAGCAGCAAGCACGCGAAGGATCCGTATAGGATATAGTGTACATGAGTTCTGCTTCCGTGAGAGCGGCGCTTCCTTGGGAAGGAGTGCTTACTTCTTAGGTCTAGGCAGCTACTACTTTGAGGCTAGATTACCGCCACGGCTTTGTGAGGGACAAAGGAGCTGGTTGTGTTGCTGCTGCAAAAGTAGCTTTTGGCAACAGATTAGTATTGCGGGTGAGATTATTACATCAGGCGTCGTTTCACGCTGTTCATGGCGAGCAGCAGTCTAGAAGGGTTTCGCTTTGAATCTTATCTTCGAGCTGTGCGGCACTAAGAAAGCTCGAAAAAAGTTAAGATTAGAATTCGATCAGCCGGAACACGCTTGGTTGGACGTAAAAGCTAGATCTCATAGTGGTAAAGATTGTCTCCTATACGAGCCGCGCACGAAACATTTACGGAGGAACAAGACGCCAAGCTGAACTCGAAATACTTGGGATGTTCTAGTAAGACTCGCTTACGTGAATCTTACCTCATCATTCCAAGCGGGTTAGCGAGAAAAGTGCTAGTCTATGGCCCGAAGGAGGCATCTCGTTGCGATGAATACACGTATCTAGGTTCACAGACAATTATGTCCTGGTTTCAACAGTGCGCTCTAACAGACCAACGGAAACATCATGGACAGATGAATCATGTTGTTTTGACCTCCTCCTTATTAAAGCGATAAACGATACTCAAACGTGAGCACAGTGTGGCTGTGGATTTCTGCTCGCGAATAAAGTTCAGCCGCACAATGATGCTTGCATGGCAGAAAGACAATTATTGAGCTTGTCCTAAATCGTTCAGATGGCGGCACACGGTGTACGCAAGGGTCTTGTAGGCTTCCGTGGATGGACGGAGAGTTTCGAGTGTGTTTAATTGAGAGGCACTTTGCACAGCAATATGCATAGCTTTGCTGGGAGCATGAACCGTTCCATGCACAGCCTAAAGTACGAAGATTGTCCTGAGCCCGCAGATATTTATTGGAGGCGATGACAAGCAGCTGCGCACAATCCTTTAGAATAGGCTGTTGGACCATATGAAGATGTAGTTATTGAAGTGTGGTGTCGCTGTTTCTTGTGGATGAGCAATGCCCTAAGAGCACATTCAGTTGAGATAATTTGATATGTCTTCACTATTGTAATGATGGCCCAGCTTGCTCGTATTCGACCACGGAACCACTTACAATCATTGCTCTTTTGAGCCTTGGTCTATGCAGGAAGGCTGCACGAAAGATTGGCTCAACTCAGCTTTGTGACAAAGGACATGTATAAACAAGGTAACTCTGTATCATTGTTTGTCGAGACCAATATTGCCGTTTAGTCGATTCGTGACTGATGATATACTTTAACAAAAGGCACGTATTGGTAGGTCGGCTGCTGTGGACGTCTTGCCCCTCCAGCCGGCTAGCACAGAAGCACATCCCGTACCTGACCTGCAGTCGCTGATCAAAGAAGAGCTTTCAGGATGATAGCCGCCAATGTCACTAGTGATCAACATCGCCTTTACGCTTCGTGTTAGATCTTCATGGTAACATCACATTGGATCTTTGAGCCTCGGGCTCTGTGAACAGCGAAGGCTTGTCAACCTAAGTATGCCAGAGACAGGGCCCTGATCTATGTTTAGTTGTGCCCAGATATAAATCGACCATAGGCAGGAGCATCCATAACTTTATTCATCGTAGACACACAAGTAAGTGGTATGCTGTAGAGAGCCACAATGACTGCCGAAATTTCGCCGGCGCGAGAGATGCAATTTCGCGGGCCTGAGGTTGTGCAGATGGTGCGCTGACAAATCTGATGGCTTCCGGCACCCGATGTCACATTAGCTTGGCACGGCATCGACTGATCTGACTATTAGCGCTACCAGCATTGCTGAGCAGTCTGTCTGATACTTTCTCGGCTGGCTCGTCTGCGTTGGTAAGTGTAGGTGGGAAAATCCCCAAGTCGTCGAGATGCTACCTCGTTGTCGGGCTTCCACTTAGTACGGCGGTTCCTTGCAATGCGGACTGTGACGCAGTCATGCCTGGTGATGTTTTCAATCGCTTCGCGGGTTGTTCGTCGTACCCATACTGCTGAGCAATATCCCTCACACCCACGGTGTGTTCTCGAGGAGGCGACGGTCGCCCCATTTCTGCTATCCGTGGTAACGTCTGATTGTGTTGTGGAGGTTGCGTATTCACTGCTGGTATTGGTTGTTGAGTATGAAGTGTCTGATGGGCTTTGCTGGGTGAGAGACCATCCACATTGCTTGGTGGTGGTGGTACTTCGTGCTGGCTTTCTAATAGTCTAGACTGTAGATTGATGATGTAGTCCCGGAGTTGGTAGTTCTCTGCCTGTACAGCTTTGAAGTTTTCGGACAGAAGTTGATAGTCTCGAACCTGCTCTTCGAGCTTCTTTATGTAGCCTTCTTTTCTCTGCCGGAAAGCTCTCTATGCCGGCTGTCAGTCCGGGTTCCAGGAGAGGTTTACACCTTTAGGAAATGGATACATACCTGTGCAGCTCGATTTTGTGCGGCTCTTTTACTCGTGCTAAGTTCCCGCTTACCGTAGCCCTTCTTGCCGTCACCAGTACCATCTCCATCACTGTGCTCACTTGTTTGTGGTGGACTATTCGGTGAGGGTGATACTGGGTCTGTCTGTGCTTGTGTGGTCATGATATCTGATGCTGATTGATAGCTTGGGGTTACCAGTGGCGGCAATGTATGTGACTGTGGTGACGGATATTCGGGCTGATCTCGCAGCACTATAGAATTAGACTTAGCGATTGGCCATGGTGACAGCAATTGAGTAATGGACGTCATGTTGTAGAATGGTAGCGTAGTTGAAGGTGAGATATAGACAGGAACATTCAAAAGCTGAGGTAAGCAATCCGCGAGAGAACCAAGCTAGCGAGAGCGAGTCCGTGAGGTGGAAATCCCGAGAGTGATATATGTCAACGGAGCCCATGTTGGCACAAGAGCAGTAGCGCACTACCGATAGCCAACATCTGGTGGTGGAAACGATCGAGTGTGGAACGGCACGGTCGCGACCAAAAGAGCAGCGCAGGGGTGATCAAGGCAAGCATTGTTTTGGAAAGACCCAGAAGGTGGAGCTTGCTAGGACATTATTCAATGAATGAATAATGATCGAAGGGTAGAACTTTGGAAGGAGTGAGCAGCAGGAGGCTATTCTTGCATACCTGTTCCATTTTGGCCATGACCGTCAGAATCGATTTTGATCGGCAAATCCTACTACGACGTTAGCATACGGCCACTCAAGTAACGAGAGACATGAGCAAGGCCTTTTGCACAGAGCGATGATCCTAGTCCCGGTCGCTGGTCCTCAGGGCAAGTCCAGAGATCGTTCAAAAACGCCACGAGACCGGTTTCTGTCGGCCAGTATGGGTAGTGAATGTGGCAACTCAAAAATATGCATTTCTCTGGCTGAGGCTTGACCGGATTACTCACCAGTTTGAGAGAATCGCTTACTGGCATTTTGCGATATTTCGGACGTATCAGAATGCGAACAACCTTTAGCTTCACCAGGTAAAATTCCAACTGACAATGATTCAGGCTTCGATTAAGGCGCGATGTTTCGCAATTGAGGATTCACAAGGCGAAATTGGCTGCAGAGCGTGAAGAAGTTCAACTTAGGTAATCATCACTTAAGAACTTGCGAGTAAAAAGGGCAGGCACTGAGTGGATCGGGTAGCCACTACTCACCACGCTAGCGCGTAAATGGTACATGTAGCCTAGGGCATTATTATTATCCAAGCTGAGAGTCGCAGCACAGAAGACGCGTCAAACACACATGAATCAAGAGCGGCAAAAAAGCAACCCCGGCGTGTACAAACGAGAGCAAAGTCAACTATACGTACGAGCGCAGACAACAGGGCACGAGATCAACACTCTGTTGAAACTCTGAAAAAGCAAGAAATTGCCTGAAAAGTCTTAGTTAATCACGATGTCATAGGGCATGTGCCAGTAAGCTTCCACGTTGCTGTAACTGAGGCTAGATCATTGGTCCAACGGATTATCTCGCGCGAACGATGCGAGCAGTGCTCTGGCTGGTCCATCTCGCAAACCGCACACTGGTGGCTCTTGGCACGACGAATACGATTTAGGAATGGAGCGCTGACGCCTTGTCTGGATAGACGACAAACAAGCAAATAAGAGATCCATGAACTAGTCCTATAACAGTGCAGTCTCCGATGACAATTAGTCATGTATCAAGATTGAGTTAAGGCAAATGACCCCCTTCGAGAAGGTGTTCAGAGTATACTTGCATATCCATTCTACAGCACGGAACAATGTTGAAGGATTTCGTACAAAATAGCCCTTGGCCTCGTCACTATAGAGCGTAAGACCATCCAGTACCATCACCAAGCCTTTCTAGACCAAGCCATCTCCATTATCATAGCTGAGTGAGGTTGCAAAAGCATCTGCCGAAGTCCTATCATCTACAACACAGCCACAATTGTGTGGCCAAGCCGATATGTTCTAACTGGGCCTATCAGTTCTTTTGTCAACACGAGTCGCTGTGGCCAGGTCTTTTCTTCAACAGTCTACAAGGAAGATATTTCTTTATGCTGCGAAACACATTTGGCGTGATTCTAAATTTGCCGTCGTTGTCAGTGTCCACGGCTCTCGTGTCCAGTTCTGGAGCATAGCAGGAATTATACATCTTGTGCCTCCTTTCTTGAGTTCTGGCTAAACGGTCAGTTATCATGTCTCTAAATTACTAATCAGCTGCAATCCCCGAGCACGAACACGAGGCTTGACATCACGGCCAATGCCTCCTTCTAGCTTGCCGTTCGTCCTAATTCTTTGACTACTCGCTTCGTCTCCCCTTTCTCACGTGCTCACTATCTTGTTCGAAGTAGTGGTCATCATAAATCTAATCATTGGCGACCATTTATTTTTGCTAGGATATCAACCCGTGTTCGTGTTGTAGTCAGACTCTCGGCTCTTCGTGGTTGTGACCATCGAGAGCGAGGCTCGCATCGACGATGCAATGTATATTGTCGGCCACATACTGGTAACAAGCCTATACGAAACTCTCGCCAATAACATAGCTGCAGCTTCAGTCGCGTGGAACGAAGCGAGAGCTTACTTGTACACTAATTGCTACCTAGGTACTTTGAGAAATGTCACTTGCTGCAGTCCACTGCACCTTGCCTAACTTTCCGCTCTGTCTAGCTTTGCAAGCGCTCTCGCAAGCTTATCAAGCAGCGCCATCTTGTTCGAAATCGGGCAAATTGATGTCCCGATTCAAACTATACTTGTACGGTGGTTACCGTGCATGTAGCGAGCCGATGCTTCCTTTGCGCATGACTGCAGGTCAGTTGCATCTGTGTGCGTGCCTACATAACTATGCTCAAGGTCGATAGCACTGTTTCCTACAACATGCAAGTGTGCCACCCGTCCTGCCGTCGCCTCGAGTAATACATCGTTTTTCTACTCAATCTAGCAAGGACTTAAAGGAGGCTAGCACAAGCATTTTGCATCCGCGTCCAAAATTAGATGTCTTGGAACCAGCTCTTAGTCATTCATGAGTAAGAGATAGTAGTTTGTCCTACCCCAGCTTCACATCGGACGAAGAACTCTGCTGATCTCTTGCAATAAAGCAGAACATACATAGCTCACCATTTCCACGCTTGGTGTGTCTTTGCTTTCAAGCACACCGAAATGAACTGCACGAAGACTCTGAGCAGTGACGTCTCGTGGAGCCGATGAATTCACCTGCTGACTGATGCACCACTACAATCGTGGACGCACCGTTTGCACTGCACTCCGCGATATCCTGCGAAATCTTTTCCGTCTCAGAACATGCACCAGCCTCGTGAATAGTGTATCTAGTATTGACCGGAATAGGGAAGCGACAAGGTGGATTGTGATTGGTCAGCTGCGACGCCAGTATGACGGTAGCCAGATATAGTTCGTAGATTCTGTCCCGGATGTTCAGGTGTGACAAGTGGTTCCGGGTACCACCATACAAAGGGCATCCGAATGCAGTACCTTCACTACCAGAGATCGTGATTGTGCGTCAGCGATCGATCAGGTCGTTGTGTTGCTGCTTGTAAGATTTATCTGGCTATGAGTGTTCTGGTGGTCAGCTTCACTCGCCGTGCCCACTTGAACATACAGCATTAGCGACAAGCATGCTGCGATTCGTCGCATACCAAAAGTGGTTACGTCCTCGTCGGCTCGAAAGTACAACCAGCTCATATCACAGATCTATGCGGACATTTAGCCGCTCCACGCACATCGGCTGGACATAAGCACTAGACGTGGTGGTCTGATAGCTTATGCAGGCTTGAACTATACTTCTTCACGAAGCGTGCTTCAAGTTAGAAGTGTGGGAATATGTTATGTGAGGTGTTGATAGGCCTGGAGTGCTTATAGCCTGCAGCAATCGGCTCATCCCAAAGCTGGAGAAATCGAGTTGCCAAGATCGTGTTCCTGGTGAAAGTCAGTCTCTGATGTCACAACTCTAGTACGACAACATACCTTGATATACTCGCTACCCTTTTCCAGATACTCTGCCTTGCTAATGGTTGCAGCAGTCCTCTCTGACAAGGGAGCGCCGCTCCACCATCCAGCAGCACCACGCCAAGCATCAAGAACTGGGTCTGATGCACGTCTTACAGTGACTGGAAATTCGGTGGGAAGAGCAGCAACCAACTCGGTTCGCAATCGTTGATCCAAATTTTTGAACAAGGTATTGCCTCCTGTGAGAAACACATCACGAAGCAAGGTCTTTTGCTGCAAGGGGTCATGGAATCTGTTCATGACAATGCCCTCGATGATCTCAACCACACCTGCTTGGTCGACACCAGCTAAACTGGGTTGAAAGATGACTTCCGGTACTCGAATCCGCTCTACATTGAGATGGAGCTGATGAAAGTCACGCTGTGAGTCCTCGTCCGGAATGAGACTGCCTCGAATGAAGGCGTGCATCAGACTCTTTTTCCAGTCGTTCTGAGCCTCAAGCGTGTCGTTCTGGGTAAAGCCATCGTCATACTGTAGCAATTCCTTCTCGACAGTCAACAGTTCTGCAACTGGATCGGACTCTGGTTCTTCGTCATCACTGCCTTCCTCTTTCGCAACAGTGCGGTAGACGCCCCAGTCGTCGTCGTTAGCGCCGAAGTCATCGTCGTATTCACCACCACCACGTCGCTTACGCTTTGGACCATCAGACGCCAGATTCGCTAAGGTCTTCATTCGCTGCGAGGCTGCCATGCCCTTGCGGTTGCTCGAGTCTGCCTTCTGACGAGCCTGTTCTTTGATCCTAGCTAAGAGTTCCTGTCGCTGTGCTCTTCGTCCTGCAATCCAGCTGGCAGGGTCGTTGATTCTGTGCTCTTCGTCTCGTCTTTTCGCACCCTCAACTCGAAGGCGCTCTCGTTCTTTCTCAGCTTTTGCACGAATTCTCGCTTCCACGCCTGATCTCATCAGTCTTTGGTGGCGCTTTTCCTTGATGCCATCCTCGTCCAACTGCTCGTCGGGCACTTCTAGCAAGGGAAACTTATTGAGTTGTTCTTCGAGAGACTCTTCATCCGCCTGAGTGCCAAGATCCTTATTTCGTGCTTTTTGAATCTTCTGGCGGAGGTCCTTGATCTGACGTTCGATGGCCGCTTCGTCCTTGAATTCTTCGTCATCAAGAATGCGCTTTTGTTCTTTTTTGGTTGGTGCATCACGGAATTGTTGAAGCACTGTTTCATAGTACTCGAGATCCTGCTCTTTTCTTATGAGTTTTTCCAATCGCATTTTAGCGGCTTGTTCCTGTAGTCTTCGTCCAGACTCCTTCTTGCGCTCTTCCTGCTTCGCGATCTCCTCCGCAGACTTCTCTACCACAATTTGCTCTGTGAAGGGATACTGGATGACAACGTCATTGCCAGCTTCCAGACCTTTCCAGTCCAAGAAATGACTGATCTCGTTCTGGTAGTCTTCAGAAATATACATGAATTGCTTCAGATACGACTCCATGTGCTCCATGTAGAATCTGGCAGGAAAATGGGGATACTTCAGCTTCAGCAGCTTCATCAAATATTCCTGTGCTTGCGAGCCACCCCAATTAAGACGTGCACACGATTGCAATTGTGGTTTTTTGTCTAGCACTGGAATAACATGAGTTGCAGCATGACCTGATGACACAATAAGTCCTGATGTGCCCTTGTTGTAGCGGTAAGAGAAAAGGCTATCTAAGCCATATGTGACGCTATGAGTCCCGTAGCCCTCAAAGAGCATCTCGTTCATCATTTTCCTCGTATAACCAAGATTGGCAACAGGCTCGGTAATGAGAATAGGTCTGCCAACACTGCCCTCTCCAGTAACTCCCAGCTTAATGAAAGTATAGTCCAGAATGCCCTCCATAACGTCCCAGTTGACCGGCACACTGCTGAAGGTCTCAAACGCATTTCGAATCTGTCCTCTGGTGGTAGCGTCCGCATATGTGTCGTACCCAACGAATGCGCAGTACTTATTGTACTTTCTATCCTTGTATTTCGCTAGTAGAGGAGGTATGAGGAAGCGCGGCTTCTTGTCGAAGGACCATCCTGCTTTGAGAGTGCTGCCACCACAATCGATGACTATCGCACTTTCTGCAGGTGTCGCTGCGCTGTCCTTCCAGCCAGACGGCTGCGCAGGCTTATATCCTTGGAATGGCCATTCTGGTGCAGGATAGATTCTAGGATGCTGTAGCTTTTCGATGAAATCGGACTCTGGTCTACTGCGCTCCTCCACTATGCGACTAGTGTAGGTGATGGTCATCGTGTCTTGCTGTGTTTTGTGTATAGCACGTGGATCAAGAATTCTGCAATCTAACTGTGCTCGTCACTTCAACTCGCTCTATCTTCATGCATGGTCAGAGCTTGTCCAACAGCTTCTTACGCCGGTTTGGACTGGAAACATTCGCACTGTAAACTGATTTTTAAAGCACAAAGGTGTTTGCTAGAGCACCCTATGCATCAGATAACGACGGTGCTCACCGAGTCAACGCGAACTCATTGCGACGCGAGGCTCAATTTATTCTCGGTACGATTTTGGGTAAAGTGGCCGTCAAATGATCGTATAGCGGCCTGTTGTGTCAGGCCAGTCACGTTGACGCGTTTGCGCTGGCCCTGAATTCGGCCGATATACAGAAAGACCTGTAGCCCTGAATGCGTTAGACATACGGGCGCCTATAAGTCGTGCCTAAGAATGATTCGGTTAGGCTCAACATTTTGATACTGGCTTGTCCCCTAACGCAGAAGCTATAATAGGTTTTGCACATGCTATCGATAACAGTATTCCTCAAAAAAGTATTCTGTGTATAGTGGTAGGACTCTCGAGATCGTGCGATGAGCATGCAAAAAACGCTTGAGGACAACAGCAGAACCCGAGCGATGACCACGAACGGTGATACTGACGCTATGCCAGTCAATGAACCTCATCAATCCTTCGACACTATCCTAGTCCTCGATTTTGGCTCACAGTATTCACATCTAATAACGCGTCGACTCAGAGAACTCAATGTTTACTCAGAAATGCTGCCATGCACGCAGAAGCTGGCTGACCTGACGTGGAAGCCGAAAGGTATAATACTATCAGGTGGACCATACTCTGTATACTCAGCTGATGCACCACATGCTGATCCTGCCATCTTTGAGCTTGGTGTGCCGATACTCGGAATATGCTATGGTCTGCAGGAGATTGCCTGGAATCTTGATAACAAGAATGTGGTCGCAGGCGAGAAGAGAGAATACGGTCATGCGATGGTGACTGTACAGACACACGAGGGCAAGCAGGCGCACATAGATCGCTTATTTCAAAATTTAGGAGGCAGTCTCGAAGTATGGATGAGTCATGGAGATAAGTTGTCGCAGCTACCGGCTGGATTCGAACCTGTTGCAAGCACACCTAATGCGCCTTACGCGGGTATCGCTAGTACTGATAGACCGTTGTTTGGCATTCAATTTCACCCGGAAGTTACACATACTCCACAAGGCAAGCAGTTGCTAAGCAATTTTGCAGTAACGATATGTGGTGCTCGTCAAGATTGGACTATGGAGAAATTTGTTGACAAGGAGATTGAAAGAATAAAAGCTACTGTTGGGCCAAAGGGACAGGTCATTGGAGCCGTCAGTGGTGGCGTAGATTCGACCGTGGCTGCAAAGCTGATGCAGAAAGCTATTGGTGACAGATTCCATGCTGTGCTGGTCGACAATGGCGTTTTGAGAATGGATGAGGCGGTGACTGTGAAGCAAAGATTGACAGAAGGTCTGGGCATAAACTTAACCGTTGTTGATGCTAGCGAACTGTTCCTTAGTAGGCTGAAGGGAGTTTCTGAGCCTGAGAAGAAGCGTAAAATCATTGGCAATACCTTCATTGAAGTCTTCCAGGACAAAGCGAAACAAATAGCAGAAGACGCCAAGGACTCCTCTAGAGCTGGTGAGATCGAGTGGCTATTACAGGGTACCCTCTACCCAGATGTGATTGAAAGCATATCTTTCAAAGGACCATCAGCGACCATCAAAACTCATCACAATGTTGGTGGCTTGCTCGAAGGTATGCATTTGAAGCTCATCGAGCCGTTGCGTGAGCTCTTCAAGGACGAAGTTCGGGCGATGGGCACGAATCTTGGCATCCCGGAAGAGCTTGTATGGCGACATCCGTTCCCAGGTCCTGGATTGGCTATCCGCATCCTGGGCGAGGTGAATGAAGAACAGCTGCGGATCGGAAGGGAAGCGGACAAGATCTTCATTGATGAGATTGTGGCAGCTGGTCTGTATCGCAAAATTTCGCAGGCTTATGCTGCAGTGCTGAAGGACAGAGCTGTAGGTGTTATGGGTGACAAGAGAATGTATGGTCAAATCATTGCTTTACGAGCGGTAGAGACAACCGATTTCATGACTGCTGACTGGTTCCCTTTTGACGGCGAATTTCTGAAGCGAGTAAGTCGGCGGATCGTGAATGAGGTCGATGGTGTTTGTAGAGTTCTTTATGATGTGACGAGCAAGCCTCCGGGCACGATTGAAATGGAGTGAGTCTTGTTGTACAATTACTTGCAAATTTGGGTACGGTATGTCTCTGGCACAATGATCACTTGCACGATCAAGGAAGGCGGAAAGAGATGTATCAACAGAAATCTGGCTTTACAATTTGATGTTGGTGATTGATGTGCGATAAAGACGTGACTCTGCATATGGCAGGTACGCGTCGCGACTCAATACTAAGCTGCTAAATGATCGCACCTGCCTGACAGCAGAATCTTTCCGAAAGTTTACAGAGTGACTACCGGGGCTAGACGACGCAAGGTAAAACACATGATTCGATAATCAGAACGATCAAAACAAGATATTTTCATGAAGACATCCATCTGCGCCAAACGTCGTGATGCAGAATTGCGCAGAGGATGGCAGAGCCTTCCATAGTTGAGTATGCTCGGCACTTCGGACTGACTGTGGATCATATGAAGACAGATGTACTAGATCACTTGGACCTCGCTGACACCGCTGTGCGCAACGAAAACAACGACATCGCAAAGGATTGTACAGACCTCTTCTCTTTCTTCACAGACGCCAACGTACGTGTGATGCAGGAAATGAACAATAGACCGCTTCAGGTGTCTCACGACTCATTGCACTATCTGGAGACGTGCTGCACTCCTAAAAGGACCGACGCGAAGCAGGCATATCGAGATCTACTGCCTGATCACAGACGTCTTAATGACTTCAAGTTTTCGATACCTTGGCTCAATCATGGAGATCCCGTAAAAGACTCGCAAAAGATTCGAAAAGCCATTAACCTTGACACAGCCATTGATGATCTGTTGGACGACTTCAATGAATCATCTAATGGCACACAATGGAATGAGCTTCTGTCTCCAAATTACGGTGCTGAGCTTCTAACCATTCTACGGCAGCACGCAATTAAAGGATCGGAGCGCGATAGTCTGCGGGTATCTAAAAAGACGCTCCAATACTTGCATGACGTGACTTCGGTCACGCTGCCATTCACCACCAGGAAACATCTCCTAGAGAATTTCTGTCCGTACAACAGTCAAACAAAGCCATTGATTACCCGAAACTTGCTGGAAGATGACTTAGTCGTAGACGCAGAGGAGGACTCGAGTGAATGTGACGAGCTGAAGGAGGACTCTAACACTATAGCCGTGGAAAGAGACGAAGAAATACCATCTATATCTGAAACGGATTTCCTGTCACATCTCGATGCAACGATCGATACGCAGCTGGGCCAGAATCTCGACAGTTGGCCAGAGCAAGCAAATTCCCGTAACTTGCAGCAGATCAAGGAGTTCGATTCTGAATGTACGATAGACTACTTAGACGGAATGCCAGATGGCGTGGAAAACTATACATCCGCTGATAGCCAGAGTGTCGGCGAGGTAGTTGACGAATATCGGCCACCACTAATAGCATGTCTGGATACTCCTGCGAAATCGAGTAATTCTCAGGCTCCACCAAAATTTGCTTTGACTCAGATCGACAATGTTGTTGTGCAGCTGCCAGTTATAGATATGGCGGCTCACGAGAAGCTCATCGAAAAACCATCGAAGAGCTATATGCAGGTTACAAATCACATGAATCCAAACGCTCTACCTTTCGAAATTCCCACAATACATGAGCTTGTTCAGCGGACGCAGGTTCAGAGCGAAGTACAACTCTCCAACTTTTGTCTTAAGCCAAAGTCTGTTACTAGGAGCGAAGCTCTTCTATGGAAAGAACCAGGTCTACGAATACTTGGTTCTGATGAGATTGACGATGTTGACCTGGATATCGAATCATTATGTACCGAGGGCGAGAGCGGCGATGCCGTTCTCTCGGAAGAGCAACAGGCTGCCAGTTCGAAACCCTTAGCAGACCCAAACTTCGATACAACCAGAGATATGTTTGATGCGAATCAAATCAATAATCAGTCACGGACGACGGAGGACAAAGATTCGTTAACGAATTTAGCAACGCCTCCTGCGGTCGAAAGCAATGTAAACGACCAAGCTTGTGTTGTACGTCCTCGAGACAGAGAGAATACACATACAACAGCTGTCTCATGTGAAGTGCAACAAAATGCTACCTCGAGAAGTCGTGAAACGTCGCAGAAAGACTTTCTGTCCCTTTCGAACTTCGTCCCTGCAGCTAAGGTTTCCTCAATATTTCATGACAAGGGGTTTAGTGGTATCACTTGTAGCACAAACTTGATTGGCGATTTCCTTGGTCTGCGCGGCAAGCAATTCAAGCAGCGATTATTGAAGCGTCAAAAGGTAGAGGAACTGTCGGACGATCCGATTATCTCATCGCAGGTGAGCTTATGTCCTCAGTATCACGATAGGGAACGGACATTGTCACCTGTACCTCGTATAGATGAGGATGCTGACGCCATACCCGTCATCCGGCCGTTGCCTGACTGTCGCTCTATCGTCGTCAACGAAGCCTTGCTCCAGAATAAGCCACTACTAGTGCGGTTTTTGGAGCAGCAGGCTGAACGTAACTTGAGCCTAATCTACCGGAATTTAGGTACGGCAACGCAGCCAGGACCTGACCTCATACTGGATGCAAGGACTTGTTTGTGCATTGCGAGCTTGCAGGCACTTTGTCAGAGACCGCTTCCTGGTCAGAAGTCCAATACAGGTATGTCATGCGTTCATGACCACATAGCATATCTTGCGCAACAATATGACCATATTATCGTGCTCGTACACTTTCCTACGAGCAACGACAAGATTTCGTCTCTGAAACTATCAGCAGAGCAGTCGGCTTTTGTAACCTTCTGCAACAAGCTACACCCCGTGGTTGACAAGCAAGCACTACATGTAGTGCCTACATGGGTGTCAACTAGCAAGCCGTCATCAACTGCGCACATCGTTAATGCATGGGTCTGGAAGTTCATTGTAGGTAAAGGTTTACGCACACAGCTGTCCTCCGCTGGAGATTGTGTTAGCTTGCAGCAAGAAAATGAAGAGCTTTTCTTGGTCAAGAATGGCTTGAATCCTCTAGCAGCACGGCTAGTGGTTGACGATATGCGACGCTCCGGCTATCTAGCAAGTAATTGTGTCAATGACCCCGAAGACTCGAATCGAGATCAGCTTCTATCCATGACAGCCGCTACAAGACACGCCGTATTGGATGACATAGTCGGCGAAAGAGCAGTAGATAGACTAAATCACAACCTCAAAAGCTGAAGTTCTGCTCGTCAGCCGCAATCCTTCATCGTGCCTTGTCCTCAATGTGCTGATAGTGCGCATCTTTCTTCTGTAGTTTAAATCCATGCGATAAGAAGATTCTAGTTCCTATACACTGGAACCGCCCTACACCCGCACTATCATATTGCCATTGCTGATAGAACCCCTCGCCTGTAAGACCATGTAAGAAAACCGACTCACAAACAATCTCATTCCAGTGCTTGCAGACTTTTGTGATTGACTTGAAGTCCTGCTCTTGCCAGCGCCAATATTGAACCTCCTCCGCTTCACGGCTGTTATAGATCACTTCGAAGACATGTTGCAGTATCTCGATGGGCAGTTCGTTGATATGCATAACTCCAGGTTGGAGATCCGCCCGATTAGTGTTTGATCGTCAAAGGTCACGAGGAATCAAAAGGAAGATGGGCTGGAGAACTGTGCTGTGACGATTTACATGGCCAGGAAAACCTGGTAAGGTCAACAACGCAGGATGGCACTTGTTAGTAGGCTGTATGGGTGAACCGGTGTAGGCATCCTGGTTATGTAAGGCCTTCTGTTCATCAAGCTCTTCTCGCTTAGCAAGCGAAGTCATATCGGCGCTCGTCCTGTAGATTGGTATTACTGGAAGTCTCATTATGATGAACGTATGTGTAATTTGATATTATTGATAGTCATACTAGTATACTTGAGAAGAGACGGGTCCACTGAACACTGGAAGATCAGCGATAAGCCGTAAGAACCAAAAGCGGCCGTATGGCACGTCCAAGCCCACGAGCAATCCGCGTTCGGCACTGATCGAGAAGGAACGTAGGCATCATTGACATTGTTAAGACCGGGATGTTGGGGCGTTGCAGCACGTCCAGAGACAAATTCGGCTGCTTCATTCATGGAAAGCTTCTTCCGTACCCAGCACTTCTTGGCATAGATGGCGACATCGAAGCCTAAAGGCCCCTGGAAATTGAGTACCCTGTGAGCAACAAGCATGCATGTTATCCTTTCCAGGACGACAAGACTGTCTGCGACATGACTACAACTCGTCTACCAGACTCGTATCTTTCCATCTCGTCGTTGATCCAGATGATGCTGCCATTGACGTGGTGTGATGGTCTCAAGATGATACTGACGACTACCCCGCTCGAGCCCGTGCCCCTCGTACCGCTGATATCTAATCTCTAATACCCAATGAACGTTCTACACGCTTCGAGCTGACCATCGAGATTCATATAGGGGACTTAACTCAAACATCAATCAGAAGACTTCGGAGTATACTCCGAAAACAGGTACAACCAGCAACGATGTGTAAAAAGGCAACCTGCAGTACTTGTGGCACGTTCCTATCTCCTGATGTCTGACGAGTTAGCTACTGACGTTTGATACAGGCAAGGCCAGCTGGTGGGGTTGTGGACAGCACATTCCAATGGTGATGGATTCGGTACCAGAGTCAGACCGATGCAACTGTGATCCGAAAGTCGACGTTGGCGGGAAGACTTATCCTCCAAAGGCAGAAAAGGCAGATTAGTCCTGGCCCTGGTACGTGCACAAGGCTGACAAGCACGGTAGTGGCTGACCATGTTCTGGTCAGGATTCAAGTAACGATGCTGCAGGATATTGTGGAGGCATCTCTACGAAATTTGTTTTCATCGGAGAAGCACTGTTCTTGAACTATACATTCTATGATACAACTTTTATACACTTCTAGCTAATGATGCTAAAAAGGACATTTCCCCTGTAGTGGAAGGAATCATGAGACAGCAGCCTTGAAAACGCTCTCTCTCCATCGACCTGCATCCTTAACCTTTTTGTTCAGCATCTTCTCAGCCTTCTCCATCTCTTTCCTGCTGTTCTCGATTTCTCTTGCCTTCTCTTTGAGTCTTTTCTCAA
This sequence comes from Pasadenomyces melaninifex, assembly GCA_022813495.1. Taxonomy (NCBI): domain Eukaryota; kingdom Fungi; phylum Ascomycota; class Dothideomycetes; genus Pasadenomyces; species Pasadenomyces melaninifex. The sequence goes on from JAKLMI010000147.1 coordinate 17,741, forward strand.
GCTGCTCAGTAGTCATCGTTCTCAGGTTCAACGCGCTCTCCTTTACACCCTCTGTTCGTGGATGTCGTAGTGGCGGCAAGGTGTTTGGATTTCGTACTGCTTGAGCAGCGCTTGTTGGCGGCTGAGGTGGTAGTGGCAACTCCATGCCCTCGTACGAAGGTCCAATCGAGCTGTACATAGCATGATGCTGCGCTGCTTGATGTGGCGTAACTCGAACAGGATATGTACTCGTGTTGAAGTTCGGATCCCAAGCTCCAGGCATGTCCACAACGTCTGGCAAGGGTGGTAAATTAAGGTTGTTCTGAGCATAGTCAAGTTTCTCGTCTGCATACTCGATCTCGTCTGCTCCTTCAGCTTCAAGAACCATTTCTTCACCTTCGAGCTCTTCTTCGTCGTCCTCGTCATCATCCGCGTCGTCGTATTGGTCGTCGAATTCATTAACGTTGACAGGCATATCGCCAAGACCATAGTCGTCATCAAGACCATTTCCTGAAATCGATCGCTGGTGTTTGTTCGTTTTGGCTTGATCCGTATCATTGACGACCCAACAGACCCCATGGCGGTCGCCGAACCTGCTGAGCTCATCGAAGCCGCCTTCAAGATTGACGAAGTCGTCGTCTTCAAGTCGACCTAGACCATCCATTCTACCGAGCTCGCCATATTCTTCCAAGTACAGTGATCGACGCTCTTCGAGGTCAAGCACCTTTTCACCCTCTTCACGACTGAGGTGTCGTAGCACTGCGCCATTCGGTGTGATTAAGCAGCGTCGCAAGAGATCGTCCTTACGATCTCCACTATCAGCTACCGATACAGCATGTCCGTTATAAAGTGCTCGCTTCTCCTTATTAGGCAAGTAGACCATACCAAAGACATCCGATGAGCTGTAGCCATTGCCGTCTAAGTAGGTTTGACCTTTCCGGTTATCGGGCGGTAGTTTATATGGACCACTGGTGAAGGATTGAGGCATGAAATATGGATGATCTTTGGCTAGGTCGCCAGTCGAGATCATCTCTGATAATAGCATCTGTAGGGACGACACATGGCTCGTAAGAAGGTCATGGAGCTCTTTACGCTTTTCTTCCTGGTCATCACCTGGCTCATATTTAGCCTCGATCGTGTTAGCATCATTGTAGAAGTCTCGAAGAGTATAGGATAATGGCTCTTCGTGCTGGATCTCTGGCTCTGCTGAAGGTGGTGTCGGCGTTCTCGGTGGCGGTGCTTCGGGTGCAGGAGGCTGCTCCTCAACGAGCTTCTCATCCTCCTTTGGCGCAACCGGCTCAGGAATTATAGCTTCCGCAACACTTCTGTTTTGTGGTTCTGGTGCTGTCTGATGTTCAACTTTGTCAGTGGCGGACTGAGTTTGTTTGGCATTGACTTGATTTGTGCTAACACTGGCCTTCTGCTTTTTCTGTTTCTTTTGTCTTGCTACCACAGGTGCAACATCTTCAACTATTGGAGGAGTCGGTGCTGCAGTGACACTACCACTCTCTGAAACCTCAGTCGCTTTCCTAGCCTTCTCTTTCCGCTCTTTCTTTTGCTGAGCCTTCGTCTTCTGTCGAGCAGGAGCCGAGCCTACGAGACTACCAATAGGCGGAGGAGTATTTGCACGCGAGACATCATAAGACATCAGCTGCTCGGATGCTGCAGGTGTTGATGGACGACTGACTGTCGTCGAAACAGACACCGATGGTTGTCTGGAGCTTTGACGAATATGTGCGAGAGTCGGGAAAGCCGCTGAACGCTCTGTGGTTGCCGAGACTGGAACAGCCGATTGCGCCGTACTTTGGGCAATCATTTCAGATGTGATATTAAGTGTCCTCAAGACAGGTCTCTTTGGTGCAGGTTGTAAAGGCTGTGGTGAAGTCACTTGGCTTGGTGGCATCGGCGAATTCTCTACTACTTCGGCCTTTGCTGTTGACTCAGTCTCGTTGTGTGCGACTACTTCCTCAGTCTTTTTTGGTGAGTCGATCTCGTGCTTGCTACTTATACTGCTCTGAACCATTGGTTTAGGCGTTGCTGCATCTTTCCGTGGTAGCTTGCCCTCAAGGACGTTTTCCTGTTTCGCTGGCAAAGCTATTTCATCGCTAGCCTCTTCCACATTTGCAGCTTTGCTGATACCGAGTTCTTGCAGTTGCGCTGGCTCGGACGGTCGTACATTGCTCGTTGTGGTATCTGCCGTATCCTTGAGCACGGTCACAACCGTCGCGCTGTCAGAGACAGTAGTTGAGCTGTCCAAATTCTCGACCTCAGAGCTTTCTTTGTCAGACTCGAGGATGACTGGTACTGTCTTCGTGCTAGGCTCAGTCTTTGCTGAAGAAGACAAATGCACTTGGACGCTTTTCTTGGGAACAATTTCGACAGGTGCATATGACGGCTCGACTTCGTCTTTCGTCTTAAAGACCACGTTCCCAGGAATTCCTGTGGATATTGGCTTCGATTCGTGTAAACTTGACTTCCGTGAACGAGGCAAAGCGGAGATTGCAGGTACAACTGGCACGATTGCAGGAGTTGTAATTTGAGGAGTAGACTTCGTAACAGCCTCATCAGTCCGTGGCGGATGTCCATGCAGGTTTTCAAATCCTGGAGGGATATGAGGCGTGGATCTACCTGAGCCGGTCTGCGCATTTTCCAGTCCAGGTGGTACCTTGGGAGTACTTGTTCGTGATGTGAACAAGTTCTGGAATTGACTCTGATATGAAGAAACTCTAGAATGGAGCGTCGATCGTGGCTCGAAAGATTTCGTCGATGGCGTTAATGTAAATTCACCTAATGAACAGAATGTTAGCTATATTTCGAGAGCTCGAAATACAAAGAATGACGGCATGATAAAACAGCAAAAGCAGACAAGAGCAGGCCGCCTTCTCACAGATCACGTTCGGACAATATCTAGTGCATGCTAGGAACAAACACCTGAGCTAGAAGTAAGAGCTTTGTCTCGATTCAGCTGGTCGAAACCAGGAATTGCGTACCTAACATACATAAGATTCCGAAACGTGATCTGTGAGAAGACATGTCCAGTCCTATCTGCATGTTGACCATATTCGTGATGGTACCATTTCCGTTGCGTAAGCTCGAAATCCATCTTATATACCTCTGATAGGCGATCGCCGTAGCTATTCGCTCATCAATGCTGAGGATGACCGCCAACGCCAAACATAAATCACAGAATGTTGACAACAGTGAACACAGCTCACCAGCGATTGTTGAAGTTTCCACCATAGGCCGTCATGTTTGATGAGTTGTACCCACCTTGGCTACCTCCAAAAAGCCCCTGTCCCGTTGTGCCTTGGTGCAGTCTGGCCGAGAGGATGCTAGGATCAGCAAGATGCTCGACACCACCTCCTGAAGAGGAAGTGTTAGCGTGTCTTTGCTTTTTTCCACCTTTCCGCTTTTGCTTAACAAGATTTGGATCTTGATACACTCCAGAGTGTTGACCATACATACCGTTCAGCACACCAGGAGCAGAGGCTTGAGCAGGAGGAGAGCGCAAGGGGTTGCTTGTGTTTTGCAAAGAAAGGAGTAACTCACGTTTTACGTCATGTCCAGTATTGTTCGTGCTGCTTCGAGCTCTGAGGTTGTCTGTTTCTTTAGAAGCTCCGAAACCGCTCGATGTGAAGCCTTGACCATGTGCGAACATGCCGCCACCGCTGACAGAAGGTGTGCCTGCGGTCGGCAATCCTGGGGGAGGACCTTGCACTCCACTCGAGAAAAAGCCCTGCTGCTGCTGCTGTTGTTGTGTGGATGGAAAGCGATTAGCAGATGACTTCGAGTCGTTGTTGAAATATCTGGAACCGTGCCTCGCATGGCTGCTCATCTGATCGTATTGGGCTTGGCTAAATTGTTGTGGTGCACGACGATCGAAGTCGGAAAGCTCAAAAGCCGTGTTGTGAGATGCTGACTGAGGCATCCGAACACCAGCATTCATCAAAGCAAGTTGTTGTCGCTGTTGCGGCGTCAGACTTCGTGCTAGCGACAGTTGGTCGAAGGGAAGATTCGAGGGTGTCTGAGAAGGTCGACCTATGGCACCTCGAGCAGATGAGCTTCTCGGATTGTCTTCTGGCTCTCCACCCAGAGCAAGACTTCCAGTAGCCATATTATCTTCGTCCATTGCTTCTTCTACGGCAGATTTGGCTTGTTCTTCAACTCTTTGCTTCTCTTCGGCTTCGAGCTTTCCATGAATCTCAGCTTGCTTGTCCTCCATCACACGTCTTTTAGCGCCTCCGTACGGATCAATTAGTGGTGGCAGAGCAGCAACGATTGCTCGAGCCTCGTCGGACAAGGACGAATCATCGAAGCAGAAGCCCGAGCTTTTGTTTGATATTGCCTCTTTCAAATGCCGTACTATCAAATCCAGTGGATCTTGTGGCGGTGCAGCTGCTTTCGTGACAGGTGCCGGAGGTGTTTTCGGAACGGTTGTCGATATGGTGGAAGGTCTTTCTTGTGAGGTTGGCTCAGGTGGTACTGACTGCTCTTGCTTCTTGGACGTGGCGGACGTGACGGCAGATTGAGTCAGTTGGGGGCTTGCAGTGGAGGCAGAAGCAGCTTGACTGGCTCTCCTCGTTCTTGTTACTGGTGCATTTGCCCAAGGAGCAACGGAAGATGGAAGTGCCGAAGCATCGTGACTGCCTTGACGACTGGATGCGCGCTCCCCACTACCACCTCTAAGCATCGCAGTGGAGGTCACTGGAGGTGCCCATGAGATTGAGGGAGAGTCGCCGTGTGGCTGGGGAGTTGTTTGCGACCTCATCGGTATAGGCTTGGATTTTCCTTCTATAGGTTCATTCTGCATTGAGGTGTTGTAACCCTCTTCGCCATTCTCGTGTAGAAAGGAGCAGTTTTTGTTCTGACATGTATCACCACGAAGATATGTACTACAGTACTTCGTTGTACCATATTGTGCTCTGTAGATAGTTAGTCGCAATACTCATAATGAGGTCGTAAACACTCACCTTAGTGTCCTGTCGCCGTTCTGAGATCCATCGACTGCGCTTATGCATAGAGCCGCGTCCTCCTTATTCCGGAAGGTCACGTAGACACCAACACCCTGATTGGCAACACCAGGTTTCGGCTTGCTTACAACGATCTTCTCAATCGGGCCATACTGCCCAAAATACTCCTTGCCTCGAAGAGTCTCCATCAGAGTAGCTTCATCTTTCTTGTTCGGATCTAAGCCGATCACATACACAAGATTCTGTTGTTTCACTCTGACGCCAGCAAGGTTTCGACGGGTGGAAGCTTCAACTTCGCGCTTTTCAGTCTCTTTCCGCTTTGTCGCAGCTAGTTTCTTGTTTTTGTTTAGCTGGTCGGCCTTCAACTCTTCCGCGGTAGGCACTTTATATTGTATTGTTGACTCATCGTATGGCCGCCGACAGTTCGGACAGTTTGATTTCTCGTAGGTAGTCTTCATAGTATTGAAACAGAATTGACATATCTGAAAGCCACACGGACATGGCTTAAAATGCTTGTCATACAAGTCAAACTCTTCGATACAGAGCGGACATGTCTCCTCGTCATCATCTATCACGACATCCTGATTTCGACTCATCTTGTATGTGACTGCAGTCTGCTCTGGACTGCCTCGACTCCAGCTCCTGCGATGATGAGAGCAGGTTGTTCTCCATGCACAAATCGATTAATCGTACAGGCGCAATGCGTGATTTTGCAATAAAAGCGAAATGCTTGATAGCAGTCGTGCGATTCGCGGTGTTTGATTAACAATTATTTGTTGTTACAAAGTGTTACAAAGGTGAAGGTGAAGAAGGCAATGGAACAGGTCACGCTGGCGATACCCAACTTCGACTTTGGAAGTCACGACCGCATTTGAGGCTAGTCGAAATATGGTTAGCGCAAATCGTGACTTCCCAAGCTGCGATCCATGCGATCATAGATTGAGCTCGCTGTTCATGGCAACTTCGATAGCAGAACAGAAACCATAAGCATGTCGGCGTCCAACACCCTGCTGCGAGTGAGTAGGCGAGCTTCGTCAATAGCTTGTCGGAACTCGAGCGTGCCGAAGCGATTCCTTCAGATCAATTCCGCAGAAAAGGGCACGGGCAACCCTATCAAAACAAATGAGACCGACGACCAGAGGCTACGACAACCAGGAGATGATCTACTAGGAGAGCTCAGGAAGGCAGCGCGCCCACGTATGTTGTGCTGAGCACATCCGCTTCATGCTGTGGCTAACCTTCTACAGCTATGGGCAAGCTGTCCGCCCCAATCGTGAATGAAGCCGACCAATATGCAGACAAAGCAGTACCACTGCACCAGTATGGTCAATATATCATGTCGTGCTTGCCAAAATATGTACAGCAGTTCAGTGTGTGGAAGGACGAATTGACCATCTATATTGCGCCCGATGGTGTAATTCCAACTTTCACATTTCTAAAGTACCACACAGCTGCAGAATATACAATGGTGGCAGACCTCACGTGTGTTGACTTTCCCACGAAACCAAATAGATTTGAGGTTGTATACAATATGCTCAGTGTACGGCACAATTCGCGGATACGAGTGAAGACTTACGCAGATGAAGCTTCACCAGTACCATCTATCACACCTTTGTACGATGGTGCTAATTGGTATGAAAGAGAGGTCTACGATTTGTTCGGCGTCTTCTTCACTGGACATCCGGATTTGCGACGAATTATGACAGACTATGGTTTTGATGGTCATCCACTAAGAAAGGACTTCCCACTTACAGGATACACTGAGATCAGATATGACGAGGAGAAGAAGCGCATAGTGGTCGAGCCGCTAGAATTGACGCAAGCTTTCCGCAACTTCGAAGGTGGCACAAGTGCCTGGGAACAGGTTGGTACAGGTATTGACAGGAAGCCCGAGCAGTTTAAGCTGCCGACGCCAAAGCCTGAAGAGAAGAAAGAGGAGAAGAAGTGATCAGCAAGCTTCTGAACATTGTACATACGTGCTTCAACGAATCAGCCTTGCGCTATTTGTCATCCTCCAGCCGGTCCAACGAAAGCGCATTCTATCAAACAACCTATCAATGACTATCCAACTATCTCTGTTATCCCCGGAGAAATTTGCTCTAGACGGGTCACGAGCTCTGCATATATCCTTCGCTGAGCTTCTGTGCCCCTCGCGCTGCGAACAAAGGCTGACATATCCTTAACCTGACACTCTGACAGATACTGACCATGAGTCTCCTGACCCGAGGTAACTCCATGCACCAAAGTACGACTTCCCTCCTCGGATGTTCGTATGAAGATCACAGCCATGATTCTTTCGATCAGAACTTCGCCTTTGTACCGTGACAATTCCGTTTTGCACCATCCAGGATTGACGACATTCACAGTGACATCTGATCCCTTCTGTCTACCTTGCATGCGAGCCGCAAGCTCTAAGAAGCAGAGATGCTCCACAAGCTTACTCAAGGGATAACGAGATTGCATGTCTGCAGTCTTGGGATCGCTGAGGGCAGCAAACGTGTCGATACCCGTCGTAGCAAGAGGGTCAAGCTGCTTATCAGGTCCAAATACATGCACCATGGAGCCAACCAGGCATAAAGTTGGCGTGGTACTGTGCTCAGAGGCGGTAACCTTGAGCTTTGGCAGAATGCCGAACGCCATGAGGAACGTTGATATCACATTGATGGTCAGGGAACGTTCGCAACCTTCTGCCATTTCGAACTTTCGCAGCTCAATTCCAGCGTTGGCCACAAAGCCGTCTAGTCGAGCTAGCTCGGAGCAGATTCGCTTGCTGAAGGCCAGCACAGAGTCGAAATGATCGAGATCGACTTGCCAGACTTCGATAACATCCTCGCAACATCGCGTTTCTAGCAAAATCGATTCCTTTGCTTTCTGGCCCTTTTCAGGATTTCGACATGCAATAATCAGCTTAGATACACCCTTCCGAACCCTGGGTGGAGGTGATCAGACGGAGCTCGTGGTAAGAAGGAACATGCTTACAAGTGCTTTGCACATTCAAAACCAAGGCCAGTGTTGCCACCCGTCACGACCATAGTCTTACCAGCAAGGTTTACTTCTGGCACCCATGTTTTGCCAAAATACTGTCCGCCAAGAAATTGAACGATATCCCCGAAAGTAGGCATCTCGGCTACTTCTCTATCGTAGATACACGATTTTGGAATACTCGTAGTCAGTCAAGCATGACTTTTACTAACCCGCAGATGGGACACACTATATGTGCCCACGGCCCGGATGACTATCACGACTCGGTAGCACTCGATACTTATGAGACCGAGAAGCTTTAGATGGCGTTTGCCACGCTGCGGATCGAATTTCCTGCGAGCTTTGTGGCTGTCTTTAGCAATGTTGCATGCCACGGCGCAGTGCTATTTGTCTTAGGGAATCGGTGCTTCCAGAGGCCGCAAAAGCCAGATGCCGTAGAGACCGTGAGATTCTCCTCTGCATCAATGACGCGGGAGGGATGTGTTTGATAGTACCTAACGTGTCAGTCCCACATGTGTCTCATTCGGCTTCTTGAAGCAATCTCCCCTCGCATGTCTACACTAACTTTGATCTATTGGTTCATCTACCCGAATCGGCAGCTTGTATGTTACAATAGCACGTCGTACGAACCATACATGAAGCTGAGGCTACCTCTGATATCCTGCATCGAGATGACCTCGCATATGGAATGCTCCAAAAGCTCTGAGGAGGAGATCGAAGTGAAATCACATTTCTCAAACATCAAAAATCGGAGGCAGACCTTTCCGTTCACCCACGTCGGCAACGGCGACGACAGAGTCGTCATCTGCAGGGTCCTCGTCTTCATTCTGCTCCAATGAGGAATTTCGTCCCGGTTTGAGCCATTGCTCTCTGAGCATGAAGTGCCACGCAGACCATAATGAGTTTACCCGCGACTGCTTCAGTGACACATGCAGAAAAAGCTCTTCGTCTATCCGCTGGTCTTGGGCGATAGGGACATCCGCCTCGAGCCCGGAGATCCTATCACCGATAAGGACTAGCATGCCATCGACAAATTGAACGCTATGTTTTCGATCAAGGCTGGATGCGAAGTTCAAAAATGGCCTGTCCTTGTTCCTGTTGTGCAACCAAGACACAAAGTCATCTTCATGCGAAAGATCCTTATCGTTGTCTTGGAAGGCAATCACACAGATCGGGTTCCAGAAAACGTCGAAACCGATTCTGATATATCGCACAGAAAGACGGAATCCATGGAACACCATGTATATACCCTCATTGAGTTTGTGCGGTTCGATTGACAGCATTTTATCTTGTGTTTCCATTGGAAACGCTTCGACGTGAGCATTTGTAGCGACGTATCTCCACGGTGTGTCGCCTCGACCACATTTGGCGAAAGGGATAAAATCAAGTTTGACATTTTCATCCTGTTCTGCAGAGGAAAACGGAGCTTTGCCCGAATTGAGTCTCCCTGAGATGAGGCTGTCCTTTATGCGAAAACGAATGGGTCCCGTTGTAGGTAAGGCCATGGTAAGCGATTGAGGGACGTAGAGCATCCTATCTTCGTACTCTTGAACCTGGTAAGAAGAGCAGGGCTGTGGACAATGTGCACGGCAATGCCTTTTACGCAGTAGCGCTTCCACTGCTGGTGACTCAAGATCAACGACACCCTTTCCCTTGGGTAGCTTTGCTGAAATACCTAGGTCATAGCCTCGGGAGGGAACTCGCCGGTACTGATCATCACTCCCTGTTCTACACAAATAGATACCAAGTACGAAATCGTGCTGGCGGGTATAAATACATTTCAATTCACATTCCAGAGGCACAAAATAGGTGTTGAGCTCAAAGGGCACCAACCTACAAGAAATGGACAGACCTCTATTCGTCATTGCGAATGCGGGTTTCGCATCTCGAGATGTCTGTCGCACAATATGCCTACCCAAAGCAAAAGCTTCGGGATATCCTGCAAGCAGTCCACTACCGTTTTCAGGAACGCCACTCCAAGCAAAGATCGTCTCGTCATCAGATTGCTGGATAATGGCTTCTTGTAAACGGATGAATGCCTTGCGACCCTCACCATACAATAAAGGCATGTTGACATCAAAGATGCCAAGAAGGCAGTACGCAACATCCTCTATGCGAGTGGTTTCTCTTCTGGCCGCCCAGGACATTCTCTGGGCGACGGAGCACGCCTCGAGGGAGGTCATGCCCATGAGGATACCGAAGCTAATCGATGTTGTGCTTGAGATGACCTCTTGGAGATTCTTCTTATCTCCTAACAGAAGCCAACGTCGATCGAAGAACCACACGAGGCTAGGAGCTAGGAGCTCTTGCAAAGTCCAACCTCGTGTGAACCATTTGCTATCGTTGAATGTCCGCGTTTCATAGCCCTCGATAACTTCTGTCCATTTTGGCACTCGCTCGCTGAGATTCCCAACGATCGTGTCCATCTTGGTTGATTCCCGTTGTTCACTAGTCGAAAATTTGCTTAGTGAGCGAGGACTGTTGGCATCATCATCATTGTACTGGGCATAAACGTCCGACATGTACACATAGCATTCATAAGCATTAGCATACCAATTGTACATCGAATTAATAGCTTCCGAAAGCTCAGCACTGCTTCGTTTATCGATACAACAAGTATCCACCCAGGCATACTCCAGCCCTCGAGCTTTGGCTTGTTGACAACATTTCTCGATCTTCCAGAACCCTCGTTTTTGGCGGCCTTGGCCTGATTTGAATTCGTCAAAGTTTACTTCATCGTCTTCCCACCTATGAGAAAGGATTGCGTATTTCCAGGAAGGACAAGTTTGGAATTCCTCTAGCCGAAGGGTGGATGTGTTGATGAGCCACATCGTAAATGTAGTTCTGTAGAGGACAGCACCACTTATTGAACCTAGCAAAATGAAGTGGTTTATCAGTAATGCATAGAGCGCTCGTTATGGTAGGTGGAGTAGTTGTGGATGTCACCGTCGCCCATCAGCAAAACATGACTTTAGCCCACGAATTTGGCATAGACATTCGTCAGTCCAACGTGAGGAACGCATGAGTTACAGAAGCAGGTGCACATTGGACCATCAGATGTAGTGAGAGTGCAACGTTGGTTTCAGCCTTGTCTTCGTACTGAGCGTGGAAATGTGTCCATGTTCAGTGGTGGCGCAGGCGAAAGGCCCTGTAGACATTAATGCAGGCTACTGGACCAGGTAGTACTTCTTTCACGATACCATTCGCTCTGACACGTTCTGCCAAGGTTAGCTAGCATCTCGCATCTTCGATATTTGGTAGGTCATTTACGCAACGATATTTCCTGTGCCCACCATGCATTGTCACCAAATGATTTTGTGGTAGACAGCTGGAGATCTGCTACATAACGCCTATATATATGGCAGGTGGGCCGATCACCATCTACTACCTAGGATTTAGCAGAAGGAGCCTAAACCAACGATCAACTATCAAGGCCTAGGAAAGTTCATCACATATTGTCAGTCACATCATCAGGACAGACGTCTTCAGTTTGACGGAAGCACTCTACTTTGTTGGTACTCGACAGTTTTAGTCGCTGCTTATCTGTGCACATCCACACGTATTGGTACACCAAAGCCATAGTCTCGCCCACCAACACGATTCTTTTTCTTGCCCGTTGCCTCTACCGCATCCACGATACCGGTGACCACATCTTTGTCCACGAGCAATTCGCCGTCAGAATCTCTCAGAATAGTCAGATCTAGCACAACACCCTGCAGCAAGCCCTTCTTACCCAGACCTTCTGACCATCTTGTGCTAATCTTGACTCTTTCTGCGGAGATCCTGCCCGCAGGATATATCTCACCAAGAGCCCAAGCAATGATGCCAGTATACCTGGCCCACCATGCTTCCTGATGTGTTAGCAGTAATTCGAGTCGATGCTTCAATTCACCATGAGGCGCAGGCAGCTCGCCTTCTCCACCCCATCGCTGACACAACATCAAGC
>JAKLMI010000148.1:5012-35394 GCA_022813495.1 Pasadenomyces melaninifex
TGATGGGTGTGAGTGTTACTGGTGCGGCGAGTTTGAGATGAAGTTGAAGTGCCGGTGTGTGCGTGTCGGTCCAAGAAGTCGTTTGAATCGTTGTACCAGTTGCTGCCTGTGTTGTGGTGGGCTGAGCCGTGGGAGATGGAAGCGTGTCTGCGGCTAGTGTTGTGGTTTTGGCAGGTGGTGTATGGGTTGTAGGAGGAGTACCCGCCTGAGCCTGTGTAATAGTAAGCCATGTTTGGTGAGGGTGTAAGTAATGTTCAGACCTGCTGAGATGATGTGTTGTTTTGGTTTGATTGGTTTAGTGTATGTACCTGAAGTCAGGAAACAGTTGGTTGTAGATCAGCATTTTCGTACTTGATCTGTCGAACTTATAGCACTTCGAGTCATATACGTTGCCAAGCTTTTCATTGTTACTAGAGTACGAAGAAGTCATACTGGACAACAATAACTTAGTACAATAGACTAATGTGCTCTTTGCACTATAGCAACATGACGCTTTGTGCTGCATTGTCGAGGCTGTTAGGTTTCCTGCGCCAGTAGGGATAGGTGTTAGGATCCTTTCATACAATCGCGAAGAGGGAGGAAAGAAATTCTGCGGAAGGGCAAAAGCCAAAGACCCCCCAAGTCATCATTATTCAGTACTAGCGAGATGCCGGGTATCAAGATATCAAGGACACGATAACAACTTCTCACGTCGAATCATTACCACCCATATTTGCTTCCAGCCTCCTTTTTATTCCTTCTACCAGCAGCAAAACTCTCCTCAAGGGCATCCTTTTGGCCCTGAGCACTACTGATAAGCTGTTTCAAACTGTGTTTGCCAGACCCAATGGATCGCACAGGATTGTGCTGAATTTGCTCGCCTGCAGCAATGTGAGCTTGATTCGCGGCATATTCTTTGTCGGTATTGAAGCTGATGATTTTATTCGCATCACCACCATGTCGTCCTAATAGTTGACGACGTTCAGCAGCTGATAGATTGAGGGTACTAGCGATATCGTTCAAGGATTCTGGTTGATTCGAGGTAGGCTGAGCGAATGGCTGTTCCAGTGGAGTGGTATCATCATCTAGGACTTCCACAATCTCATCCTCTTCATCATTATGCGTGTATTCAGGTTCATCGTCCAATTGGGCTGTAGCTGATGGACCAGATGAGAAGAGATTGATCTTTTTGGCTTGTTGTGGTGTAGGCACGGACGATGTCCCTTCCAAAGGCTGGAGGGAGGATTGAGGTTGTATATCACCGTTCTCACTCGCTTGTGGAGGCAGTAACGTCGCTGAAGCTACCTGGCTGGCAGATTTCTTCATTTTGCTGTTCCGAGATACCGACAGCGGCTTGAACATGAAGACCTTGCCTGTACCAACACTCTCTACAGGTTCAGAACCTGCAGGCTTTGGTATCACACTCGGTATCGTGCCAGCCTCGTCTACACCCTTGTCTCCATCCTCGGCGAAGAGATTTCGCAACTCAGCATCCGAATCCCTGCTGAACGCTGGCTCTGCACCAGTCTTTAAACTGAACACTTTCCGCGCGTTTGTTTTGTTGCCATTCGCTGATTTGCTGGCGATATTATCACGCTTTGGTGCTGGCAACATAGCATTAAACCCCGAGAACGCGCCATCTCCCACACGTGGTCTTTTTGCTGGTGGCTCGCCATCTGTCTGTGCCTCTGCTGGCTGTGGCAGCCTCTCATTGAGGTTCACGCGAATCTTCTTTGGATTGGACTTGTCGACCGCGAAATTTGTGTTGGATGTCGATGGTATTGTGGCAGCTTTTGACGCTGGTGCTGGTGTGCTTTCACTGTCGGAGCCTTCCGAGTCTGAGTAGCTTACGAGGACCATTTCAGGCTTTGCTGCAAATGTCTTCACTTTCGTAGTTGTCCTGGTCGAACGTTGCGAACTTTCGAACTTAGCGACGTCATGCTTATGGGTTCGGCTTCTTCCAGCGTATAAAGCCTGTACGTAGCGCCTGGGGTTTGGATTTAGGCTACTACACCACGCTCAATCTAGTCAAACGTCAGTGGCGGGATCTACATCATCACCAACCTGCAACCTGATGCAGCTCTAGGCTCATAGCATCGTGTACATATCCAATAATGCTATAACCGTTCCCACTGGCGCAGAGTCGCTTTTGTGCATATTGCAGCTGTCATGAATCCCTTACGAACTGGACTACGAAGCTTGTCCAAGCAGGTCTTTAGGCCAAATCCGGCTGATCGATGTGCACATGCCTCTTTGGCCAGGCAGGCTCGACGACCACAACGAAGGTACGCATCATATCAGCGCTTCCCAGGGCGAGGTGGCAATGAGGTCAGTAGGGGCACCGGTAGAAAGAATTACGGTCCATACAGCAATTTCGCCCCATTTGCCAGGGTACAATACATATGGCGCAACTATCGCAATGCGGTCTTGATCTTTGGAGCTGGAGGGTCGGGATTCTATGTGTACAACCTGGAGCAAGTGCCAATTACCGGTAGACGACGTTTTAATATCCTTTCGCCAGAAAGAGAGAGGGAATTAGTCTCAGACGGCGCATATCAAGAAACATTGCAGCAATACAGAGGCAAAGTACTGCCTAGAGACCATCCATATACACAGCTTGTTGCCAGGATTGTGACAAGACTGCTCCCAGCCGTACAAGGTCTAGATCAAGGAGACTGGCAGGTTCATGTTATCGATGACGATAGTCAGCCAAATGCTTTCGTTATGCCGGGTGGAAAAGTGTTTGTCTTTACTGGTATCTTGCCAATTGCGCAAGATGAGAATGGACTGGCAGCTGTCCTCGGCCACGAGATCGCGCATAATGTTTGCCATCATATGGCTGAGCGGATGTCTGGGCAGGTCATCACTATGCTTGCGACCATTATACTGTCAAGTTTAATTGATGTTTCAGGACAAATTGTCAATTCGATCTCTAATCTGGCTTTGACGCTACCTAATTCAAGAACGCAAGAGTCAGAGGCAGATCATATAGGATTGCTTATGATGGCACAAGCATGCTATGACCCAAGGACAGCACCTCAGTTGTGGACGAGGATGAGTGAATTTGAGCGTAAAAAGGGTGGAGCTCCGCCTCAATTCTTGAGTACGCATCCAAGCAGTGGGAATCGTGGTCAAGCAATGCAGAAGTGGATACCAGAGGCTATGCAGAAGTACGACGAAAGTGCATGTTCTATTACGGCACGAGGCCTGGACGAGTTCAAGAAAATTGCTGATGTTAGAAGACGCTTGCCTGGAACAATGACGGTACTAACTGGAGGACGTGCTTCACGGAGAGATGAGGACGATGATTTTTGGTGAAGGATCAAAAGTGATGATCATCTGCACTCGCACCTCATTCGCATTCAATTGCAGTAGCTTCAGGGTGAAGAACTTGTGCTTCAAACGCAGCCCTGTGCTGAAACTTAGTGTTCCGATTGAGGTTCAAGTGAAGGTGTTTGTCACGCGAAAAGTCCCGCACGGCACAGTTTGGCCTTGCGCAACCACAAAACTTAGGCTTCTGCTGATCCCTTCACCTCATTTGTGCACTTCATCTTCTCCATTCAGGTCTCGGATCTGCTCAACCTTCAACATCTTACATCTGTAAAAACCGATCTTTCCGATTCACCAACACTACCCATATTCGCCATCACCTCGCATAACCTCGGATCAGTGCGCGAATTATGACAATGGAAGCTACACATCTGGATTTCCTCCGCACCTTCCTCCTAAACTTGAACGACGCAAGTGTTGATTGGGCTGAAATCGCACTTGCCCGTGGTATCAAGCGCAAAGACAATGCTCAGACCTCTTTCAAAGGTATCATGAAGAGATATGGTCTGGAGTACAAAGACAACAAGTTCAAGCCCATTGAAGGGTTCACACCAGAAGACGGTGCTGCGAAAGCAACTAAGAAGACTCCAACTCCACGGAAACGCAAGGCAAAGGACGAAGACAAGGCAGGAATGCAGATCAAAGACGAATCACCAAGCAAGAAGTCCAAGGTCAAGAAGGAGGCAAAAGTTGACGAAGAGAGCTCCGAGGACACCATGTAGGTGAGATTCCTAGTTTCACATTGGCTTGAACTTGTTCTGATTATGTCAAGAGCGCAGTATCACAACGAGGACAATGCCTTGTTTCAAATGCTAGACAAGGTTGCCAAAACATTCAAGAGCTGACTAGCATCGTCAAATGCTGATGATATGGTTGTCTCTGTGTCAGTGAGACCATCAAAGGACACAAGAGTGGCCAGCACGCGACTGAGGAAGGTGCAACTGAGGCAGATGCAATATGTGCAGAAATATGGCTTGGCACTGGTCATTTCTAGCAGGCTTTATTCGGACTTTGCGATATACTCCAACCTATTGCCTACTAAGCAATTGTAGAATAGCTAGAGAAACCAAGAGCGGCTTTGAACCATGTAACCGCGTTCTAGTTCTAGTGCTCTCTTGTGCTTGCTTGCTTTCAATTATGTGCTCTAGTCACGAAATCCACGCGCAGAACTCGGATATGAGCTACCACTAGTCTCTTTCCCAACCCTGAGAAAGTTCTAGACCGCGTGCCGATTCATGCAACTTCGTGACAACACTCCTACGATCGAGCTTATTGCATACATCTTATTTGCTCTATGGCCACACTTTTAGCACTCCATTGCTGCCACTGCTAACAACTGCAGCTGCTCAGACCACCGCGTCACGAGGCACGCAGTCGTCCAATGTGGATTGTGCACTCGCAATCAATCTAGACTTTTGTGACTCGCCTGCAGGCCGAAGTTTGAGAAGCTGCAGCCGTGCTTCAAGCGACGTTTCCGAGGTACTTCGATCTTCAGCTACCACACAGGCAAATTCGAAGTACCACCATCCATCGGATCAGCGCAAGCGGAATGCTGGACAGTCGGTGAAGCTTGTTCCGTACCTTGGCGAACTTTAGCGGCTGTATGGAGTAGACCCTGGAAGCCCAATCCGGCTTACAGGCACGCCTATTCGATGCCACGTTGATCACGAGGACTTCTGAACTTCATCTTAATCCACCAGATACTGCGCGGTTGCTCTAAGACAGTCACATCGAGAAGATTGCTAACCTCTAGTGTTGGGCATGGCGTCCATCTTTCAAAACAAATGCAACAATCCCAGCGGCTATTACTAGCAGACCGGCAAGATGGCACATTCCGATTGTCACATAGATTAGCTTTTCGTGCCAGGTGACCTCTCAACGGGCCGCTCTGCTAATCAGGCTATTCGATCAAGCTACACGCTCGTGCGACTATGGAAAAGCAACATCAATAACACCGTTCCCATATCCTCTGCTGGTTTCTTTTTGGCTCTTCTCTTTTGCTGCCTCACTATCGATTGAATTTCTGGTTTATTTCTGTAGTGGTACCTTTTGGGCACTTCGGACCCAGCGTGGATGCCGGAGGAGAAACTACGGTTCCGCTATTGGCCACGAAAGTAGGCCACGTAGCCGTGCTTGGGTAGCGATCTGCCGTGTACATTGCATTTGGACCCTTGCGGGCTGTCAACTACCAGTACTGCCAGAGCGAAGGGGTTGTCTCGAACATGCAGGGCGGTACAAGTTGATCTGGCCTTGCTAAGATCTTACAGACTCAGTTTCTTATTCTTACCACATACCACTGCGAGAATTAAAACTCTCTCTGGCAATCAACTTTGGGTCAAAGAGCTCTTTGTGATGATGCAGCAGGCAGCGGCACTCTCTGCTCCCTGACAATGCGATTGAAGAGTCTGCTAGCAACGTGAAAGCACGTGTACTCTCAAACCCTAGCTGAAGTCCACGGTTCGAGCCGTCATGCTCTTGGATTCATTTACGCACAATTTCTCGTAATACGAGTATTACAACATCGGATAATACTGAACCCAAGCAACAGCAACACCGAAACTCTAGAACATCGGTTTCCAACACCGTCAACACCGAAATCAAAACTTTCAGAGCGCAAATCCCAAGTTTCCTCGAACCGTGTATCGATGAGCACGCGCTACTAGTACCGCTCACCCGTCAGGCCGTTTCCGGGTTTCTGCATATCGGCCGGCTTTCGGTCCTGATTACACCATTTTAAACCACGATCATAGACAATACATATCCAAAAATCTTCCTGTCGACTTTTGATGTGGACTTCCACGGAAAGATCTGCTTCGAGTAATAATGTTGATCTGGGAAGATTACTACCCGATGCACTCTGTGCCGTGTCAGTGCTCGTCTCGAGGACAAATTCGAAGTACTAGTAGATGGAATGCAGTGGCACGGAAGAGTTCTGAAATTGATCTTTGGAGTTGGATATCTTGATATCTTACCATATATGCTTGAAGTAACATATCGAGAAGCAAAATAGTTCGAAGGTCATGTTGGATCGTGACGAGAAACAAGGGTTCAGTGGGATGAACCACTGCGAGCCAAATGAGTACCAGTACTTGGTTCAGGCGAATTTGGAAAGTAGAGAGCACGATATCACAAAACGTCGACAGTTCAATTGTCGAAACAACTACTGGAGACATGACTGTACAATGATGCCGAAACAATTGCTGGAGACATGACTGCATTGTGATGTTGTATGCAGTTGAACCCTTACCACCAGGTCGGAAAAAGACTCTGTGTATAGTCTATCACGGCCTCCACTGCCATGTGCGAGCATGTGAAGACTACGACTTTCGACGAACCACAATGCACGACCGGACTCCATCGCAAACATCGACGACTGCTGTGTCAACAAACGTTCTGGTGGACGTATACAATAATAGGACGTAGGGTCCAAGATTGTGTGGGTGATTCTGTGGTTGCTCGATATGTCTTGTCAGTCGTCCAGATTGTTCTATTAGGCGCGCATCGTCCGCCGTTGTTGGCTTTGTAATGAAAGCTGAGATTGGAGAAACATGGCTGTGAATGAAGATGACCAGGTAAGTGTGTGATTCAACTATGTACTAACAGGATCCTAGGTCATGCACGCATGCTGGTCTCCGTCGTCCACCTTCTCTATCACCTTGTTGCCTCTTTCATATCTTATGTGCCAGAAGCTTAAATCGACATCTAATTGCTTTGTGGCAATTCAGCGAACGCACTGAAGCGAAACAATCCCGTTACAAGCTGGATAACCAGGCCACAAGACGAAGCGTCCCTCATCCGGCCACGATGAATACCAACCCATGTCGAAGACTGCCATACCTCAAGCATCCCTTGAATGCCACTGCGCAGTGAAGAAAACAAACAAACTTTTTCAAAATTCCCAGACCGTGTAACGCCATGCGACCGTTGGGCGTTTGCCAGAAGCAAAGCCCGTTTCATCGTCTTTCACGACATCTCTGATGCTTCGTGGTGATCGTTGATCGTGGTCCTCATGCTGCGTCTGCTCTGAACACAGAACAGCAGACGAAATGAGGCGCAAGTCTATTACAATGCAATATATTCCCGTCCGTAACGCCATGCGGGTGAATGGAGAGTGATCCTGGAACCAAGACCGCAAAAATGACAAAAATATGGTCGTCGCTCATGCTGATATGCAAGAGAGTCCACAAGAAAGAGGTGTTGGTGATAACAAGCACGGTGAGGCCAGTGAAGGCTACTGTTCCTTGTATCAAACCAGTAGAGCTTTGCGCTCAAGTTTAGTGTTGCTGGTCAAAGAGCCAGGTTTACTGGAGTGTCGAGTTCTGCTGGTGGTATTAGTTCTTGGTGACTAGCCAAGAATAATTGTAGGCTGTGGTATGGGTGTGAGCAGTCCTGGAGTCGGGGGAAAAGGATATCCAAGTGCAGGTGAGTTCGACCTCGAACCAGAACATAGCCCAGCGAAAGGCAGTGGCGATGCTGTACGAGACAGCAGCGGTGTTTGTGTCTTGACCGAAGACATTTCTGATGATGGTGAAGCGTCGTATACAGGACTGCATGAGCCAGATGATTCGGCGCTTCCGATGCTGGCAGTATCCGAAACAGAATCTTCATCAGCAGCGCCATCATGGTTCTTCGTGTTGAGCTTGTTCATTGGTGGAGATGACTTGGCACTCCCAAACTGTGCCAACTATTAGCTTTTCATTTCGTGGAGATCGTCTCCTTGGAAGTGCGAGGGGTACCTACAAAGCAGTACTTGTCCACTAGTTCCTGGTAGGACTGGGAGGTAAGTGGTGGCTTTTCCGCTGCGGCTACGGCAGGGTTGGCTGTTACCGGTGCAGCTGTGACGGCAGGAGCGGTAGTGCCATTGATTGGCTTGCTGTTCGCACCGTTGCCAAGCTTTTGAGAGGCGAATGCAGCACTCTTCGCTACTACAGGAACTTCGCGGAAAGACTGCTTTGCAACGACAGGAAGAAGACCACTTTGTTCACCTAGTACGGCGTACGCGTTGCTCTTTGCAGCAGACAGTGAAGAATTGAAGTCGTAACGATGGCCAAACATCTGCGAAGAACCCTTGTTGACACGTCGAGCAGCCGGAGCATCTGGGACCAATTCTTGCTTAGACCTCGGGCTGCGGAGCTTGATCTTTGGTTCGCCTATAAGTGAGGTCGGTGATTCGGAAAATTGGGTACCAAAGTTGTCCAGACCAGAAGCGAAGTCATCGAAGGAGACCGGCATTGATTTTGGTCTCGCATTCGAAGTGGGTGGTGATGGTCGACTACGAGGTAAGGAATTGAGTGGTCTTGCACCCAGTCCGGTAGGTTGTTGTCCCGACGCTCTTGCTTGCTTGGTTTTCTTGACGAAGTCGATCTGGTAATTCATGTTCTTATTGCTGTCCCAGTATTCTTGTCCATTGACATTGTACCGAACACAGAAAAAGAGAGTCTTGTTTTCGAGATTTGCTTGATCAACAACGCTAATGCTGAAGGTGAAGCGGTCGAGGTTATCGACTGGGCCACGTCGAAGATCATTGCTGTACTCTGCTGATACCTCTGAGGTGGTTTTCCAGTAGTCCAGTGTGAAGCGTGCAGTGACTGATTTGGAGAATGCTAAATTGTGAACAGCCACGACACCTATCAGGTTCTTCTTGTCGGCAGATAGGAAAACCCGTTCTACATATACCGGAAGAGCCTTTCGTTCTTCATCGGCTTCTTCTGGAAAGTTGGCCAAACGAATGTCCCATTCGCTCGAAGAGCCACGAGTGCGAGCACCGGACTCTTCCGAGCCGAAAGGAAATTCGGCTTCGCTTTCATAATTCTCTGCTGGCGAGGAACCAGCACTGACAGCGAGTGGTCGATCAACTTGCAAGAAATGCCGTATGTGTTCAAGCTGGGAGTCGAAGTGGACTGCTTTGGAATATGTTGGAGTGCCAGGCATGCTTGAGGGTCTTCTCCGAGAGTGTGGTCTCAGAGCTGGCTTCACCAGCTCACCTGATTTTTTACGCACCATTGGCGGTCTCGAGCTTACGAGGCCATCACTATCATCAGTGTCTGACTCTGTGCCTCTAGGTGAGAGCAAAGCTGGATGTGATTGCGAGTGGGAATGTTGAGGAGGCTTGATCTCAATGACTATGTTGGAGTCGGTGTTCGATCTCGAGTGCGAGACTCGTTTCTGAGAGGTAGATAGCGGCAGTCTAGTCTCTTCTGCAGGCGAAGAGCCTTCAGATGCAGCTTTGTGGTTGACCTTGACTTCAGGTTGTGTGCGGATTGGTGAGCCAGACTTTCGCTCTCCTCGGATGCCTCTTATGGCAGCTTGAAGTTCCGCAAGGTTCTCCTTCTCGAGCTCACGAGATCGTCCTCTTACTTCCTCATCATCGCTATTGCTGTTGGACTCTGGAGGAGATATCGTCATGCCCGCAGGTATTAGACCATTTGTTACTGGAGGCGGTGACTGCCGCAGGCTGCTGTGAGGATCAAAGCTAATGCCTCTTTGCATGTCCGTCATCGCAAGAGGCATTTCATTGCCTGTTGGTGTTGATGGACTGCGCCTGTGTTTCGAGAGATATGAGGATGAGCCAGCAGATCGTGGCAGCGCAGGCCGCGAGTCTGTGGTAGGGAAGCTGAAGTTTGGGGCCGCATTGTATTGCACGTAAGATGGTGTGCGGCTCGGAGCAGGTGTGGAAGCTTTGGATGTTGCTGGAGACAGCTGCGACGGAGGTGTATACGGCATTACTGAAGCGAGCAGGAAGACATATGCCCGAAACGATGAAGAATAAATCTAGACTGTGAGCTTGTTAGCAAGATGGTTGTGTTGGTTCGGAGCAATTGGCTTGCAGTATCAAACGTGGTAGAAAACTTGAGCCGAGTGCTGCCCAGCTCTATCGCTTTAACTGTGCCACGCACAACAAGAAGAGCTCCCTTGATATTTGTTCAAGCTGAAAATTGGTTGTCGTGACTTACATAGCAATATCGACAGGAATAATAAAATTACTGTCGTGCGAAGGTGTTTGTTCGTTGATAGAAATGTACCAAAGTTCGGTTCGCAATAGCGGCTCAAAATCGACTCAATTGCCCAACAGAATGCAAGAACGACCCAGATAACCACTGCGGGATATAATATCGACCTGACCAGTGACTCGAGTGTCGTCTGTTTCTGAAACCAACGACCTGTAGATCGTGCTTCGAGGACGTGCCTACGATTTTTGGTTCTTTTCCGTAAACTGAACCGTGCACGACTGCGATGGCTGCGAACAAAGATCGGCCACTGAACGTGCTCTTTCCGGATGACAGCGGATCAACCGACACTGCTCTCCTCTACAATCTTGTACTTCTCCTGCGATGTAAATGGCACACAGGGAGGAAGCAGTCAGTGATATTGGACCAGAGAAGATAGTCTGAGGTTAGTGGAGAAGAAGAGTAGCAGAGGTAAGGTTGGCGGTGTTGGTCCAGCGCAAAGGTGAGAGACTTCTCACCACGCTGCTCAACAGGTTCTAGCCAAACGGACACTACTCTGAGCCACTAAACAACACGATCCAAGCAAGCTTAAGAAAATTCGTACCCGCAAGATTGACAACTTAGTTTGGTACTAGCTTAATGGATATTTATTTTCGCAAGGTTAATCGCCACTATGTACGCACCACTCTTGACATTATTATTGCACATGCTTCAAGTTGTGCTTTTGCAACACGCAAGCATGCATCTCACCAGGGTTCTGTGAGTTCAGGACGGAGGCTGATCAAGAATTGAGGTCAGTAACGACGCTGTGCCCATATTGTTCATGCAGGCAAACGTCAGATAATCATTATGGCACTACAGCACAATATGAATTCGCTATTGTAGCAGTTCGCAGCACATGCAAGCGGGTGAGGAGCATCGTGCAAGTATTGATCAGCACTATTACGGAGATTCTTGACATGTGAGACTCGTTATTACAACGGCTTCGATAACAATACCGTCCATTGACCTTTCTACGAAGTACGATTAACCGAAACTATAGACTCGATAGACTCGGCAGTGGTTGTGGTGCGCTTTGACAATGAATCTGGTACGCCTCTAACTCTTGAGCAGCGCGTCGAATGTGTTTCAAAGTACAACCTTGATCGTGGTTTTGACTACCTATTGTGGATGGGGCACTGTACCTCTGCATATCCGAGCACAACTATCGAGCACTCGTCTCAGTGGAACATGTCGTCCGACATCGTCCTCCCAACTACCACTTCATACTACAATGATACGAACAGTGGCAGCACACTTGTAATCGAGCGGAACATGCCTGATCAAGCAGTAACATGCAATTATCCATATCGGTACAACATGTCCTGTACAAACCGAATAATGCTCGAGATACTGTTGAGATAGCAGCAAAAGTCGCCGCGCCTGCCTTGGTGAATGGGCTCTCGCTTAGGTATGATTGGTTCGACATCATACCACTATCTTGGTGGGTCAACGGGCGAATACGATGTCGCTGGCGGCATACACCGGAGCACAGTATTCTTTGTGAACCGCTTGAACTCCTCATTCTCGGGCTGCACACACTAATTGCAGGACATATTGTCACACCATATACTGCATCATCTGAGGCTCATCAGGTCCTTTACACGGACCAACAATTACTTTCGTGGCATTCCAAACCGGTTCCTGGTAAGAAGCTCTTCGCTATGGCCTTAGCGGCCGAGAACTAGTACACTACGGAACGGCCGGCCTCAGCACCACAAGTACTTCTTGATTTGCTTGAATCAAGGCACAGCTCGAGGTACCTCGTCATGACTGTGCTTCTGTACCTCTGGGCTTTTTTGTCTTCCTATAGAAGACAGCTTGTCCTGCGCATTCTGATCAAGCGAAAGCTTCAACTGGTCGGAATAATAAATAGCGTTGACAGCCACAGCCGCCTGCCATCATGACTTTGATCACTTGACACTGCTGTCAGGTTCAGATACCGCAACTCCGAGGTCTTCAATCCGTTTCATAGCTTATACTCAATCTTTTCATCACATCCTGCCATGATCAACATAATCGATGGCCTCATCCAAGCATCTAACACCCCGCGATACTAAGGAACTGCCCCTCTAAGTAAAGTTGTGAAAGAAACCCCGGTCGGATCTGAATACCTCAACTCCACTGTGGCTTGCATGCCACTTCACATTCCTGGTGCAAACGTGCGAATCTTCCACCTTCGCACGCTACAATTCAGGAGCTTCGCATCAGAAGCACAAAGCCACAGAAGTCTTGAGGCTCTTCCTTCTCACTCACACAGTGTTGTCACATCAGTCCATTGATGACTTCGAAACCTACAACAACAGCCACTCGTAAACGTAGATAAAAAGCACCGCACTATCAGCGAAGCGGTGAGCTGAAAGCAGTTAAGTCCCGGAGATACATTTTTGACGTTCAGTCACGTGATGAGCCCCAGATCTCTCCATCTGCCAAGCTTTCTGTCTTTACCCAGTCGCTGTTTCCCACAAATGGCAGGTGCTACGGACAGTACTTTTCTATCGAAAGGAACTCAAAAGGTCTTTGGTTGCCACAAGACGCCTCTGCCCGCACTTGGTATTTAGTGTCCCATGGAGAATCCTTACCATGCTCGTTTATAGGTCGGCTACGGTGGTTGTAAGACCTCTACGATACCACAGACTGCTGATCATACGCCACTAGACGATTTGCTGTTGAACCACAATTGCAAAAGCAGCGAAGCCACTCTTACCAACAACAATCAGGCCCAGATCCGCAATAGACCATCAAAAGAAACACTGGTTTCATACCCAGTATATCATTGCGGGGATCTGCATGCCCTCCACAAACAAGCACTGACTGTTGATAGGTTGCCATGATAGGTGTCGATGAATTCCTTAGCGCTCGCAGCCAGGGCTTGCAGCTCATGAGGACTTATGCCAAATCGTTGGCTCGCGATTCAGAGCACGAGTCCACAACAATATGGTTTACAAGTCTAAATTGTTCAGCCACATCTCCAGTATTCGGAACCTGGCACATGAAGATGGATACGCTCATGAACTCTGCAAAGCAGACTGAGCCCACACAGCACCATAAGACGAACGCTGGAAAACCCACACGCTGTGCAATGCTTGCACCTTAATAATCTTGGACAACGCAGCAATTCTGGACTGTAGTAGTGGCACAAAGCTAAATCTAGAAGCGCTTCGGCAAACCATGCTACTAGCCTCGTCCCTGCAGAACATTGCTGAGACCCTGCAACAACATGTGATTCAAGTTCGTGTCAGACTTGTACAGTCATACAACTGTCAGACCGTTGTACATTCTTCAAGACTCGATGGTGTTACCTAGCATTGGTTCTTGTCGACACAACGCAAATGCAGCGGCTAACGCATTGTTTGAAGAGAGCTTCATCTACTATCATGCCATCGAACAGCTTGATTCAACCTCGAGGTGCATCGCTTCGCGCCCTGAGGACAGTGCGTGTGAGCTCTGGGTCGACCCATTGTTTGCACACCACGAAAGCATGATCCACCTGTTCTCCGCTCACGAACATCCTGAGACGTGGAGTGATTGTTCATGGTAAGGATACTCCACGATTAAGGAGAGATCGAGGGCAGTTTATGTGAGCTAGTCAGTCCAGGTGAGGATGGACTGAGAACAACATGTCGAGGCACTACTAAGCACATGCTCAGTCAATTGACCTCATCAACCAAGTGCGCAAAATGTTGATGCGCACAATATCCTGCGAGGATGACAGCGCTGCCTCCTGCGCTCAAACGTTAATTACGCGATGAGCGCGTTAAACTAGATTCGGAATAGAAGATATCCACATCGACGAGATGGCGCCAACGATGTCCACCACACCTGGGGCGCAGGCAGGACGTGTGCAGCAATTTTCACATGGGACGCGTTCGATTTTGTTAATTGATCCCAAAATCAATCTCTCAACAAAACGCTGCCCTGCATTTTGATCTGCAATCGAAGGGCATAACCGCCGGGAGCTTCTGATTAAGAGCTCATCCCACGACAATCCTGGCACATGCTTTTCAACAACAGTCTCGCACCTGCACTCTTACGTATTGCTTCCGGCGATGTCAGTGTAATCAACGATAGGCGCAACGTACGATGTGATGGCCAAGGCAGCGGAAGAAACCTCGAATCGTCCTAACACAGGTAAAGTCGACCGAGTATCGGAGTGATTTTCTACAGTAAATGCACGATATCGACGATGAGTATTCATGCTGCTATGGCCGTTTGCCATTCTTTATTTTTCGCTTTTTCTAGCTTCTCATCAGGCTGCCACGCCGACTCGATGCAGCCATGTGCCGGCATAATTTCGATGTGAGCTGGACAAGACAGCACATGCACTTGCGTTATCAGCAGCACGTGCTTGCAACATCGAAGCTGCAGAGTCGAATCCTCCTTCCACGATAGGCAATGCACGCCCTCAACAATCGACTCCGGTCGATTGTTGAGTTAACAAGACCAGGTTCCCCATCCGGGGTGCAGAAGGATCGAATACGATCTGGAGCGCAGATTTTGCGGCCCAAGCAGGAGCATAGCTGATGAAGCACGGAGAGTCTGAGGAATCATGTGTAACATTGCTTGCATTCTCTCCGGTATCTGGCGGGACGTGCA
The DNA here is from genome assembly GCA_022813495.1 of Pasadenomyces melaninifex. Lineage (NCBI taxonomy): Eukaryota > Fungi > Ascomycota > Dothideomycetes > Pasadenomyces > Pasadenomyces melaninifex. The sequence goes on from JAKLMI010000148.1 coordinate 19,904, forward strand.
GTGCATTGCAGATGGTGGATAACTGGCTCCTCTATTGTGGATCACGCCGGATTCCCTCTGCACAAGAGGTTATTGCATCAGCTTGACCGCCAAGCACGATCTTCATGAAACGGAGAAAGCCTGCCATCGTGATCCTGCCGTTCTAGGCTGGTCACGACTTCCGCCGTATTTGTTTCTTGCAAGTCCATGGGGTCACTGATGAAGAGCCTCGTCTGAATGCTAGCCTCGCGACAGGGTAATTCACAAGACGATCGACCAGCGACATCGGCCTGGATCCAAGTCTTCACACTCGATGGTGGGTCGACCAGCTCGATCTACCTCTGCTCAAGCGCTGCACCACTTTCCTCTGGCTCAAAGTAGTCGAGTTCTGTGACCATGAGGTTGTTTCGCGGTTGTGTGATCGAATGTTGTTACACCATTTCGTGACCTTCTTATAGCTAGAACGACCAAGCACTTTGCTCGCGACTATGGTGATCCAGCTCTAAATTGGCGACGTTGACTCTTACATGGCCTTGATTTCAACTCTGCTCTCATGTTGTAACACGGTAAGCAAGCAAGGAACTGGCTTGGAGCGAGGGTTAAGTTGGCTCTATAAGCGTCCACATGCTGTCGTCCATGCCACTAATGCCATCATTGATACAAGAGGGACTGCATCGTTGACTGAATCTCGTGCATAGGAAGCTTTTGCCTCAACTGACCACCAGAATCTGTACCCTGACATACATTGTTCAAGCTGCGAACTAAGATGTGTACTCATGGAAAATCAGCATGTATTGACCGTTATGAGTCAAGTTTGACCTATTCAGCAACGAATATCAAGACGTATTCTTGACAGTACTGAAGATTGAAAGTCATAAGAACCAAGGCTTGGAGTCGAGCGCTGAGATGTTATAGGTTTTGTCTACGAGCAGACAGCAATGGGCTCATTTGCTCATCCACCACTCTTTGCCAGCTTCTCTTCCTCTTCGCGTTGCCTTTTGCGCTGCAGATACCTTTCTTTCGCACTCAGTTTAGCATCCTCAGTAAGCTTGCTCTTGTTCTTGTCCTCACGTTCTTTCTGCTCAGCAGCCTCAGCTTCCTTTTGCTTGGCCTCAATCTCCTCGATCTGGCGTTCCATCATCCTCGATTGTCGCTCTCGTTGCGACAAACGCGCATCCTGCTGTTTGGCGCTTCTCTGCCACTCTGGCTTCGGCGCCACAGCCTTTTTGTCGACCTTGTCACCAATTGACTTCTTCGGAGCGACATTCAATCCAGCAGACAGCAATTGCCGCTTATCAACGATTTCCCCATCATCATTAACAACAACATTCGCGCCTTTCTCATTCATCTCAGCCACAACCTTCTGCTCCGTACCTTCCTCCCCAATCTTCTCCTCCTCCTTCTCCTCCATCGCACCCTTCACACTCGCCGCCTCCTCCAGCGCCCTCTGCCTCTCCTCATCCTTCCTCAACAAATCCATATGAAACCCCGTCATCCCACCCCCCTTCCTCCTCCGCTCCTCCTCCGCCTCTTCTCGGCTTTTCTCCTCCTCCTCCAACCTCCTCATCTCCTCCTGCTGCCTCTTATACGCCCCCGTCACAAACTTCTCCTTATCCGCAAACTCATCCCCCTCCGCATCTCGTTCCCTCGCCAGCGCCTTCTCCTTCGCGCGCAACTGGTCTCGTTTCCGCACATCTGCGCTCGCAAGTAAATTCGTCATGTACTTCGGCACATCCGCCGGACCAGCTTTTTTATGTGTTTTGTCCGCGTTAAAGGTCTCGTAGACGGCATCGTAGTCGTAGACTGATGCGTCGATGCTTGTGGCGCCTTGGTCCTGGAGTTTTGCGCTGCGGAGAGCTGAGAGGTTGGTGTATTTGCTGCTGCTGTTGTCGGTGGTATGGCTATGGCTTAACTTGGGTGATTTGCGTGGTGGTTCGGATGAAGTCTGAGACTGAGATTGAGGTTTGGAATTGAGCTTGGGTTTGGGCTTTTGAAGAGCGCCGAATGCGCTGTCGTCGCTGTCGTTGTCGTTGGCTTCATCTTGAGGATCTTCGAGTGCTTTGCGTTTAGCTGGAGCTGCGAGGGTGGTCTTGCCTGGTTTGAGACCGAAGGACAGGGCTGGCATTATGGAGGAAGTAGAGGTCGCTGGATACGTATCTGAGGGAGCAATGGAATTGTGAGGCTAGTAGACGTGCCTCGGACATGATCCGAATATGTACTTGGGGAGCATGTGCAAATTGAAGTTACCAACTTGTGTATTTGGAGGTTGGCCGCTTTTTCAGTTTTCAGTGATCTAGGCGGGTATTGCTTACAAGTTACCTAGAAAGCCTGCTTAACGTTGCTTACAAGGACACGAGACTGGCCTACGAGACGTCTTACAGACTGCTAACTATACGTCATTGACAAGCGTTGTATGCGGCAAGTACTTCGCACGGATGAGAACGAGGAATAAATTTACATGTGCTCACAATCTCCGTGTATTGAGATATGATTCTGCTATCTGTAGGGATCTTCTCGAGATAAGACCCTCTGAAGAAACTGTATTGCAGCTCTCACTCTGCTTGATCTTCCCCTTAGCCACATGCATCGTCACCCTGCTTCTGTCGTCTGGCACAATCTCAAGGTCTTCACCAGAAGATTGATAAACGCAGTGTTCTGAAACCTGCGAGCTGGAGCCTTGTTCTCAAACAGGACGTCAAGTTCGCCGTATGATCTGCCAACTGGTTCTGGCAGCTGAAGATCGCTCTGCATGTGAAGCCAGCTTCGCATCTGTCATCTGTTGTCCGATGCCATCATGTGCATGAGATAGTCGTCGGACCGAGTCATCCCTGATGCGCAGCATGCCGTCATTACGATGGTCAATATTGACCAGTGAAGTTCTCCTTGACATATTTGCTGGAAATTAGCTTGATGCAACAGGAATGACAGCCTCAAAGTGGAATCAGGAACTTGTAAGAAGAGCGGCAGTGTTTTGTAATATCGTGAAGTAAAGTCTTCGCCAGAATCGCACAATCTCTGTTTAGTGTCTATAATGCTCGAGCATACGTAACACCAAACAAGTGGACCATCGAAAGTGCGGCCAAAAGCTGTGCGCCAGAGACAAGACCGTTAGGACATTCCTTGCAATAAGACAACCAGTTCGGAAGGTGGATGACGTCCTCATTGATAAGTGAACAGCTTGACCCTGGCGACCATTCGATGGTCAATGTCGATCGAGTCTCGCAGCACAATACGTGCAATTACGGATCTGTACAGTGTCCAGCATGATGTAAGCATGCAGATCTGGTACATATCCCCCAGACTCCCGGGAAAGCCTGGGACGATGGATGCCAAACTGGTTGGGGATATTGGCAACTTGGCGCAAATGATATGGCTTGAGCTCGCTGGTGGTATGTATGGAAATGCTCAGAAAATTTCACGATCGGTGAGAAGGAGCTTTCTGCTGGGCTCCATGAACTCATTCACCGATCTTATGTCGCGAGCTCTCTCGACGTAGAAAGATCCTTCGAACCTTTGATTGAAGGTGTTTCCGCCAAGTTTTCCAAACCGGCCATGAGAAGAATAAGCCTCGAATCTTGACGCTTTAGCGTGGCCTCACTCTTCATCAGCTTAATTTTCACAAGCGCGCCTCCTCACTCGACAATACATCTAACGCGTGTGAATTCATAGCAGGCACATAATTTAGGCCCTATGCTTTGTGAAGCGGTCGGTGTCCCGAGATCGACCTCATTGCGAGCATACCACGTAAGATATGTACGTGTCAGTTGTCCGCGAAGCATTATCGGCAGTTACGACATTCACCCAGCAGAGAGCATTGATGGCGTCCTGGAAAAATGTCCCATACGCTGAAGGACTGCGTCAAAATCTTTGACCGAAGTGTGTTATTCAGGTATTGTCACCAGCGGGATCGCCAACAGGCGTCGAAGGCTTCTGACCTTGGGTTCGATTCTTGGGCTTGACCAGGAGCAGAACAAACAAGCCGAAAACGACCAGAACCAGCAATAGAATGATCTTGCGCTTCGTGTATCTTTTTTGATAATTCGTGGCCACTATCAGCTCTTTCTCAGCTCCTTTGACGTCTGTCGCCATCCGCTCGACATTATAATCGATTCTGTCAAGCATTGTTCCCTGGTCAATGACCATGCCCTGTAGGTCACGAAATATATCACTGAGCTCTATAATTCCCTTGGCGATGTCATTGATCTCCTGTTCGCGCTGCGCAATAGCAGTATCGTTGCTGTGATATCTCTTTTGAGCTGTTTGTTGCAAGGTCGACCGAGAAAAGGAGGCATCTGTATCCGCATCCATCAGAGCTGGATCTGTATACGGGTTTTGTGCTTGAACAGGAGTGCCGGAACGACCAGGGCCATACGCAGGAGACTCAAAGCCACCGAGTTGACGCAGCTTGTTCAAGTAGCTTGATTGCTTCTTTCGAAAAGTCGCACTGACTTCCTGAACTCGCGAGGCCAGAGCTGTCTGTATATTTCCAGCCATGACCTCGTCGCCGTGTTGCAAAGAGCCATTCTGTTTAGCTTCCTTAACCATACGTTCGATCTTCTGAATAGCTTTGCGACAATCCTGAAAGCCTCGAGTGATCTCTTGAGTTATGCCTTCGATCTCCATTTCTTCGCGTGCTTTTACGTCCTCATCATCGAAGCCGGGTAGCACATGCTTTGAGTGCAGTTTGTCAAGTTTGGCAGCTTTGAGGGTGATATCTTTCAGGATGTCGCCGACTTCGTCTTGTACGTCAATCCATCGAGGCGGCAGCAGGTCCATTTCTATCACGGCATCTCCATCGTCCTCGAACGCACCACGCGACATAAGACCACGAGTCTCCTCAGACTCTGGTGCAGCGAAGCCATTGCCGTTGTCATTGTAGCGACGCCTTTTGTGCGGATGATGTGTGTAAGACTGTCGGAAGGATATATAGCTGTTTGAGGCACGTCAGCTTCACTGGATATGATGTTCAGTGAACCTACAGGTTGGTCCTATCTCTCCACATTATGTGTTATCTGTCGTCGTAGGCCTCACTATCATATAGCATTTGGTCCGGTCCGCACTATTTACGTGTCGGCGCGAAATCATCTTATTCCTCTGGCTAAGCACATTGCGACAAAGCTCGTATTATTGAAAGTCGCAAACAAGAAACTACTCTTGCTACGTTTCCTTAAAAGCGATGGCAGAGTTGTAGACAAGTATTAAACACTGGGCACGTCACAGCAACCTCAACGGTCTCTTTAGGTGCATATGGGTGCCTGAAAGTCAGGCGGGTCGGTGCGCTAACCATGCCTATAACAGTTAGATCGTCCATAAACGAACTCCTGTGCACAAATTTGTTCCTCGCACATCCTTTTCTAGACGAGCTTGTTGACTGGACCTATACATGTCGAAACGTCGCAAGCTCACAGGGGAGATGTCAGTGTCCAGTGGTCTTGCATCTGCAGCAAGGATCAAAGAGATACTCGACACTGCAGGCAAGCATGACAACGCCAAGCTGGAAAGGCTATTGAAGGAGTACAAGTTCAAAGACGTGGATGCTGTCGATGTGCAAGATGATTCTGGCACTACTCCATTGCATTCAGCAATCGCGTCCTGTGCAAACGGTGAGTCGAACGCTACAAGTCCCGAAGCTGTCGCCTGTGATACCGTCAGATTGCTGCTTGAAAGTGGTGCGATTTGGAACCAACTTGACAACAATAATGAAACTCCTGGTTGTGTTGCTTACAGATTAGGCCTACTCGACCTCTATGAGCTTATGGTAGATGCAGGTGTTCGCGCTGAGATATTGCTCAACCGCCTGGAAGGCTATGAGAAACTTGCCGATGGTGATGAGGACGATGATTCTGTACTCGCTGGAAACACAGCTGGTATGCAGAATGGCACGAATAATGATGCGGAAGATGAAGCGCCAGAGCTAATAGATACTTCCGCTACGCTTGCCACTGAAGCTACTGACGAGACTGACCTCGACGTGAGCAGCGCAAACTACTTAGCCTCGGATCTGACTTTGACTCGAGACAAGCTGTTAGACGGAGAGCAAAATGGTATAATGATGGCTTGGGAATCAGACATCATGAAAAAGTCTGCCGACATGCTACTCACTAAGCCCGGTATGAAGGTGCTCAACATAGGAGCTGGTATGATGATCTTCGATACATTTGTGCAAAATCATATCAACAAGCCAGATATCCACCACATAGTCGAAGCACATCCAGACGTGCTATCTAATATTGAGAGGGAAGAGTGGGACAAGAAACTTGGTGTGACGATACATGCTGGTAGGTGGCAGGATATCTTACCCGAGATGGTCGCCGAAAATCAGACCTTCGATGCGATTTACTACGATACCTTCGCAGAATCATACTCGGACTTCCGAGAATTCTTTACGGAACACGTCATCGGTTTGCTCGAGCCCGAAGGCAGATGGTCCTTCTTCAATGGTATGGGTGCGGATCGGCAGATTAGCTACGATGTCTATCAGAAAGTGGCAGAGATGGATCTGCTCGAAGCTGGTTTTGATGTGGAATGGCACGACATCGACATCCCAGAGCTTGATGCAGAGTGGGAAGGTGTGAAAAGAAAATACTGGAATGTCAAGAGCTATCGATTGCCTATCTGCAAATTCATGGGTTAAGTTAAGATCGTCGTTAGATCCTACACGTGCTCACAAGATCGAGACTGTTGTTGTCGTCGAATCTCCAGATAACGCCAAGAAGAATCTGAAGAGCCACCTAGACGCATCTCCAGGCATGGCTGATAGGCACCACTGGCGCCTCAACCGCCCAGAAGTGACAATTGGAGCTCGGTCGATAAAACACCGAACTTTATCTCCACCACGGAATTGTCCCAGAGTGACTACATCACCAAAACTCCAATACCAAGGACGATACATCTGTGTTGAAACGCGAAACCATGGCACTTCTTGTGCACGACGCGTTCCCCGCAGCATTTCCCCCCTCAACAAGGACAGTATGCAAGTCGGTCCTTGTTCGGTACACTCAAGGTACACGAGTCAATCAATCAGACGGCTATGGAGCTGTTTGTAAGCCGTGAGTCCGATGAGGAGGAGGTACCATCCCGAGCATGCCCATTAAGCTCGATATAACTTTGCTAGAGTTTCAGCTACGTTTCTGCGGAAAGAACACTTTCGACCAGAAGCTCTTTGAGAACGCAGTTGACCTTGACGACCCAAGCTCAAGCTCACCCTCGGAATCCAATCATGTCCTCAAGTACCTCCGTCCCAGCTAGGAAAGAAGAACGCTCAGCTATAGTGACCGGCTCAGCAAGAGGCATAGGCGAGGCAATAGTCAAAAGATTAGCAAAGGAAGGCTACAAAGTCTGCGTAAACGATATCTCAGCCAACAAGTCCAGCATTGACCAAGTCGTCTCGGACATCAACAAGGAGCATGGCGATGGCACAGCTATTGGCTATGTAGCAGATGTCACAAAGTCGAAAGAGGTAGAAGACTTGATTGCAGAATCTGTCAACAAGCTTGGACCTTTGACCGTGATGGTTGCCAATGCGGGTATTGCTCAAGTTCAATCGATGCTCGAGATCAGCGACGACGATGCTCATCGCATGTTCGACGTGAACTATTTCGGCGTCTGGAACTGCTATACAAGAGCTGCGAAACAGATGATCAAGCAGGGACCTGTGCCGGACGGTACGACTGGCTACAAGATCATTGGTTGCGCGAGCATAGTAGCATTCAAGCCATTTCCGTTGCTAAGCCACTACTCAGCTTCGAAATGGGCAGTACGAGGACTGACGCAGGGTTTCGCTATGGAGATGGCTAGGCACAAGATTCAAGGTGAGCAGTTTCTAAAGCCTGTGTGTATACGAGTCTAACTTCTGCAGTCAACGCATATGCTCCAGGCATCGTCGGCACCGCCATGTGGGAGCTTATTGACGAGAAGCTAGGAGAGATCGAGGGCAGGCCAAGAGGCGAGACAGTAAAGAAGTACTCTACCGAGCTCACAGCTATGGGTAGAGTCTCAACGCCAGACGACGTTGCTAGAGTCGTGGGTGGTTTCATGTGCAACTCTGACTCGGATTTTGTGACTGGCCAGACGCTCGTCGTGGACGGGGGCATTATATATACCTAAGCCTGCAATCATCATGTAGCATAAAGTTTAAGGAGAATGTCGCCCGAACATTCTTGACTCAGGCATCAGACTCTGAAGCATACGCACGAGTCGATGCGGGGTAAACTCTACTTAGGTACTTTCGCCATGTGCCATCCTTCACCTTGAAACATAGTGCTTCAGAAGCGAGGACCGACCAATTAGCTCACGACTCGATCAGTCCAGCCGTTCTTCGTCATTCGCATCGTCCAGTAAGCAATCAGGCTACCAGGGTAGTCGAAACCTGCATAATGTGTAGACACCAGATATGTATGACTTGTAGTAAGATACAACAAGACGATGCCCATGCTGGAGAGCCTTGCTGACATATCGTGATACAGAAAAGTCGTCTTGGCTGGGTTGTGGACTGCATATTCCAATGGTGCTTGATGATATACCGAAGAATGAGTGGTGCACATGTACGCCAAAGAAAGACGTGAACGGCACGAAATATCCTCCTATGGCTGGTCAAGGCCAAATGCTAGCCAGTCATGCTAGGATTGAGATCGGCTATGAGGACTAATATCTGCTGAGTAACAATGGCGGAGCAACCTCCATACTATCAAGCGACAATATATCGGCTGCGGCCGGTTTGATTACTCAGGTCGGTGCGGATGGTGGATGAGCATCACGATTCTCGTCTCTGTTCATCCCTGTCAAACCAGTGTTCCTAACAAGATCTGCTAGCTCATCGGGACTAAATCTCGTTATGCGAACACCTCGTCGCACAGGTCGCAGATGAGGGTCTGCGTCTTCATGTGGCGGTGGAAGGTCCGCATATGTGGGATGTTCGAGCCCTGGTCCAGGTTGCTGAGTATTCTGCCCCTCGTCGACTTCGTACGAAGGCAGGCCCTGGTCGATACTGTAGCTCGGGGCTAAGCCAATGTCGTAGCGTACCTTGACAGGCACATTCAGCTCGACTTTATAGCTTCGACCGTTGAGGCCTTTTCCACTCAGTCCTAAAGACAACCATATCGTGTAGGAATGTGACAAAAAGGAAGTTCGGAAGGTCGGCGTCAGTCCTGTTGTTGTGGACAATGTCAGCCAGAGATCCTGCTTTGATTTCCACATATTCGGACCGTCTTCGTCTTCTGATGGTCTCTGCCATTGCGCCCAGCTCATCTTCAGCTTCTTCATAGGAAGATGTCTCGTGCGCAGGTGGAAGAAGTCGTCTGATGGTGGAGCGTTTTCAGGACGATTGTTTGGTTGTACTGCTAAAGTGGTTACAGACTTCATTAGCCACTCCACGTTTCCTTGAACAGATCCGGGTGGTACACTTGTATCAGCACCTGCTCCATCACTACCATAGGTCAGTGTCAAGCGGACTTTCGTCGCTGCTGCATCGTTATGAGGCTGGAAGCAGAAAGCTTCGGGATCTTCAGCTTCGATAATGACATGATTTCCTCCATCATGTACACTTTTGCGCCTGCTTGATGTGAATGGCAGCGACCTTGTACGCTTCAGAGAAACAATGCTCGTTCTACGATGCTGCGTGACGCGATCACTGACTTCCGGAAGTGGTGAAGGTACTTGGTCTTCGTCAAGAGACACCCATATGCGTATCTCCTGCTCGATCTTTTGTCTCTGCACGTCGCCGCAAAAGAGCTTTGCTTGAAGCTTGTAGACAACATTGACCATCATGGTAGGAGAAAGCTCCTTCAAGATGTCCAGGGTCGTCTCTGTGTCGGAAGAAATCAGCTTGAGTGAAGGTGTCATTTCTCGTAATTGGTTTAGTGTTTGTGCTGGTAACGGAAATGAGAAAGGCACACGTCTACCATGCACACTTGACTGCTCATAGTGCCCATGTTCAAGCGACAAGGTGTCGAATATTTCCAGTAAGGGTATAGAGACAATAGGACGAAAGCCAACTCCAGCAAAGGCATATCTTGTATCGTATATATTCGCTGGTCTGCCACCGATGTTGAGAAGGCCAAGACTTGCGCTGCCCGATAGACTCACCTCTGCTGTCAGCTCTCGTAATTCATGCTCGATTGCTTCGTTGGCCTCAACGCAGAGATGGCCGGAAATACCTTCATTAGCGAAGAATATAGGTGTGTAAAGAATGTCATATGGATATCTGGCAAACTTGGTTGACTCAGGATACTCAAACCAGACTTTCATCTCGCCCTGGAGATCCCAGTCATCTATAGACGTGTATGCGCGTTCCGTCCTGATGGTTCGAGCATTGGCATGGTAAACAGTGGTTCGGAACATGATATTAGGCGGCAAATTCAAAACGCAGCGACCGAGAGTCAGGCATGGGTTTAACCTTAGCCACTCGCGTGACACGAGTGGCTTATAGCTTAGTCGCTCTAGAACATTGTTGGCTACAGCTCAAGTGATGATTGTAAGCGTGCTACGAAGCAGTCGGGGAACGAACTGTTCTTGGGGTCGCTGCTTACATAAGCTGGCCGGATAGCTTACCTTAAGCTGCATTCCGAATGATAATGCTTCTTCAGCGTTTAGAGCTCAAGATATCCTAGCTAGAGGTCCCCACTCCTCCGTGCGACTTATAGAGAAGTTCAAGCCCTTCGCTAGTGTATACAAGAGCCGTAAATACGGTGTCTCGATTTTTGCAGCGGCCGCTAATCGTAAAGTGTTCCCAAGAATCGCCTCAACCTCGATTGGTCGTCCATGCTCTACATCTTGCAACATACTTGGCGCCTTCCCTCCTGTCGTCATTCGCTCGATATGTCGTTTCATATGCTCATTGATGGTTTCATCCGATACAACATTATAGCCAAAGCTGGCCGCTACACGACCAATCTCTCGCATCACATCGCAAGCGACTTCTAGTGCCAGTTCTGAAGATCGCAGATAATTGGCATCGTCGCAGAGCGTCAAAGCACAGATAGGGTTTAATGTCGCATTCAGAGCAAGCTTGTACCATCTCTGGCTCTGAATGTCATCGTATGCGACACAGGTAGCTCCGGCGCGTGAGAATAACTGTACTAAGCCCTGAACGTTCCCCTTGTCAGCACTAGATCCAGGTGCAGGGTAGACACCGATCTCGAAGCGCTCCAAAGGTGTTCCATGCTCTACAACACCCGGTTGTACTTGCACTACTGGCAAATAGACCACTCCTGAAATGATTGTGTTTTGCGGATAGGTGGTGTGGTATGCTTCTTCAATTCCTATGCCATTCTGCGCCAGGACTATAGCAGTATTCTTTGTAACAGCCTCCCCAATCAACAGATGTGTATCTGGAAAGGCTTTGCTACAGACTAGAACGTAGTCGAATAGCCCATGTGGCTTGGCATCTGCAACCGAAGCAACTGTGATTGGCTTGTGCAGCACTTTGCCCCATTTCTTCGATCGTATCTGCAAGCCGTGCTCCTTCACCTGGGAGAAATTTGAACGACACACGGCAGTAACCTCAACGCCAGCCTGTTCAAGAAACCATCCGTAGACGCCCCCTACAGCTCCAGCCCCAAATATCAATGCCTTGACCATCTTGCGATTTCCAGAAGTGGTATGTTGTAAAGTGTGTATTGTAGTACAAGATAAATCTGGACGTGGACGGCTATACAAACCTTTTTGGCCGATGTGGTCGGCAGAAGTGGAGAAAGAGCCGAGCTCGGTGGAAGGAAACAAGTTCTGCCGGAGCTTTCCGTAAACGTGTATCGAAATGGTTCGTCTGTCCGCGACCTTTGAGTGTAGATTTGACAGACCATAACGACTATAGGTGAACACGTCGACTAGTTCTGTGCTCGCTCAGCAAGCATCTTGTCGATGTCGAATGCACCTCCAGCTAAATATCTTAAGCTCTTACCTGTCCTGGCACCAAAGTCAATCCGTTTGCCGAGCTCTTCTTTGAGCTGTAACCTCCATTGCGCTGTTCGTGCACGGGTTGTTTCGTCTTTGGCGGATTTCTTCTGCTTCCGTTCCTTGTCACCACCACGACCTCGGCGACCCTGTCTGCCAGCTTCCTCAAACTCATCACTGTCGTAGTCAACACCTAGCTCTTCTGCTGCATTCTTCAACCAATTCTCCTCGTGCGTTACCTTGTCACTGCCTTGCTTAGACTCTACAAGCTTTTGCGCAAGTTCAACCCTTCGTCCTATCTGGCGCAGCAAATCGTTTGGCAAGTACATTCGAGTAACGATTTTGTCCATCTCCTTAGCGGACATATGAGCGCTACCATGGACCTTGGTAATCAATTTGCTCACGTTTGCAATCTCGTCTGGTGAGCATAAGAGGACTGAGCTTCCTGAAGTGTCGACACGAGCTGTTCGGCCTGAGCGGTGAACATATGTGTCTGCTGAACGTGGTACGTGGTAATGTACAATGGTAGTGATACCTTTAATATCGAGCCCTCGTGCCGCGACATCTGTGGCTACCAGTATGCTTGTTGATTGCTTATTTGTTTGACCACTATCGCCAGAGAACTTTTCGAGAGAGCGCAGTCTTGACTTTTGAGGCATGTTGCTGTGCAATGGCGAAATCGTGGTTTGAGCTAAATCTAGACTCTGCAGCAGCGCAACCAACCGCTTGACTGCTGAGATCGAATTTGTGAACACCAATACCCTCTCTATAGCATTGGTAGGTTGTGACCAGTTTGCGTTCGGAGGCGCTTTCTTTCTCCTAGATTGCTCACTCACCAAAAATCCAAAGAGATACAAGTCCTTCTCAGCTGCTTTACATTCAAGGATCGTTTCCGACAACTTCTTTGCCATTGGCGACTCTGGGTTTGCGTCTACGAATACAGGCTTCTCATGCTCTTGAAAGGTTAGCTTACTGATAAGATAGTCCATAGATTGCTTATTGGATGCTGAGTCCGTCTCGTTGCCTTTTCGTGCCTTTCTAGAGCTCAACTTCTGTTGTAACCCTTTGTGGAATGTAGCCGAGAAAACAAGCGTTTGACGGACAGGTCGATCTTGCTCATCTGTTTCGGCGTCATGCTCATCGTCAACGATCTTCCGATCAAGGGCATCAAGAATCTGTTCGAGTTCTTTGAAATGACCTTCGCTGAGCAGCCGGTCAGCCTCATCGATGACTAGGTAATGTATAGACCTGAACTTTTCCAATAGTTCATTCGATTCGCTAATCACTTCCCAAAGACGTCCCGGTGTCGCGACAACAATGTCAGCGCTCGTAAGCTGTCTTTGCTGCTTGAGGATTGACAGACCGCCAGTCACAGTTGCCAGCCTTGGGGCTTGGTCTAAACCTTTGCATACATCTGCCAGATGTTTCGATATCTGATGGGCGAGTTCTCGCGTTGGAGCAAGAATCAACGCACTTATACATGCTTTTTCGGACAGATTGTCGGCTGCTGCTCGCCGATCAAGCCAGCTTTCAATTAATGGTATACCGAAAGCCAAGGTTTTGCCCGAGCCCGTCACAGCTTTACCGATGACATCCTTACCGGCGGCGATCGACGGGATGGTGGATTGCTGAATTTTTGTGGGCGAAGAGAATTTTAACGCGGAGAGCGCATGAAGCATCGCTCGCGAAAGCCCAAGGTCAGCCCATGCCGACATATGGATCTCGGGTTCAGGAGGATCGTCCTGGAGAAGACTGAAATGAACACCATCCAGTTCGTCTTTATCGATAGCTGAGCCGTCCACAGGTCCGGAACCATCTTGCTTAAGTCCGGCAGCGTCAACACTTCTGTGACCATTTACACCTTTGACTTCTATACTGTTTTCGTCCTCGGTGAAGCCAGACCATTCTTCGCCATCGGAAAATCCCTCCGACCCTTCTATCAACCGAGCTTTGAATAAAACACTTTTACCGGAATCATCTTGGACGACTTCGACATCTGAAAGTTCTTCCAGTCCGTAAAAGCCTTCCGCATCGTCAAGCTGTTTCGAGATTGAGACGGCCTTCCATTTCAGCTTGTCACTTTGTACAGCTGAGCTGCGCTGCACAAGGTTTATTCTTTTCGTCGGCCTACTTCGCTTTCGTGACTTCAATACTGCGTCTGACCTCTTTCTTTTGACGCCTTGCGACATTTCAATATGTAGGGAATCTAAAAAATTACATCCATACAGAGATCAGCATGTTCACAAATTTTGAAGAAAGACTACGTCAAATCGGGTTAGCCTGCAAAACGCGCGTTAGGGGATGGTCCGCACCACTGTACAAAATTACCAACATGGGCAGAAATTCTCTGCTGGTGTGTATATGATCAACACTACAATTAATGCTTAAACTGAATACGCGTCTCGCTTTGACCTTAGGATTTTCTAGTCATCGTATGTGCATATCACTACCATGGGCAAATCCTCGAAGGATAAGCGGGATGCATACTACCGTTTAGCCAAAGAACAGAATTGGCGAGCACGCTCAGCATTCAAGCTGATACAGATTGACGAGCAATTCGATCTTTTCTCGTACAAGGAGCCAGAAAAATGCACGAGAGTCGTGGACCTCTGCGCCGCTCCAGGGTCATGGAGTCAAGTCTTGTCACGAGTACTGATCAAAGGTGAGAGCTTTGGTAGGAGAGCTTGGATGGATAAGATGGACAGATTGGTTGCCGAAGTCAAACTAGCTAATTCGAATGGCGAAAGCATTGATGAATCTGCCGAAAAGCTTGACTCGCTACATATCGCAGAGAAGATGCCAGTATTGCAACCTCGCGCCAACGTCAAGATCGTGGCAATTGATTTACAACCGATGGCTGCGCTTGAGGGCATAATTCAGCTTCAAGCAGATATCACACACCCTTCGACCGTCAACAGGATGCTTTCTGCTTTGAACCCAGAGAAGAATGAGCAAGAATATGAGCTTGTTGACCTCGTGATTTCTGATGGCGCCCCGGACGTGACTGGACTGCACGATCTTGATATTCACATACAGTCTCAGCTCCTGTATAGTGCACTGACATTAGCTATACGAGTACTGCGACCTGGAGGGAAATTCGTTGCCAAAATATTTCGTGGTAAGGATGTCGATCTCATTTATGCACAACTTAAGCTCCTCTTCAGACGTGTGCACGTTGCCAAACCTAGATCGAGTCGGGCAAGCAGTATAGAAGCTTTTGTCGTATGTGAGGACTATACACCTATTCCAGGTTGGTCGCCAGATCTCGGCAAGCCCTTGGAGATTCCGGAAACAAAGGAAGCGATGACCGAGGAGGAGATCCAAAGCTTACCTGAGCAGCAGCGCATTGTTAGAGAGGATGGCAGTGTAGAGCTGAGATTCCCGAGAAGAGAAGCCATAGAGCTCCAGCAGAGCAAACGCTGGATAGCACCGTTTCTCGCATGTGGGGACCTCGATGCTTACGACGCAGACGCAACATACCGTCTTCCTCCAGACCATGTCAGCTTGGATCCGGTTCAACCGCCAACTGCTCCGCCTTACAAGGCTGCCATTGAACGAAAGCGTGCTGAAGGTGGCATGTATGGAAAGACGAAACACAAGAATGATCCAGGGTCCAGCAAAGG
>JAKLMI010000149.1:0-17223 GCA_022813495.1 Pasadenomyces melaninifex
CGCGATTGTCCTACAGTGCTACATCCAGATGCGAAGCCGCCGCAAGTCACGCTGGTGACGAGTGTGTCGAATGAAGTTCGGACGTTCATGAGACCTAATTATGAGGGATATGGTTCGAAGACAGGGAAGATTAACCGTGATACGCATCCTGATGTTGATCCTTCGAATCCAATCACATATCCGTTTTATAGGTCTGAGGCGCCGAGGACGTTTGCGAGATTGCCGGAGTTGAGACCGAGTGTGCTGTATATCTTTGGCTCGGAGTCTGAGGTCAGTGGTGATGAGTTTAATGAGGCGAAGTTGGCCGCGACTGGAGTTGGTGTTGGTGGTTCTGGTGGCAGAGCGGAGGGACGGGTCAAGGGTGTGACGCTGCAGGGTGTGGGTCATCTAATTGCCATGGAGGCTGTCGAGCGGACGGCTGTTGAGACGAGTGAGTGGATAGAAAACGAAGTGGTACGATGGAGGAAGCAGGAGGAAGATTGGGAGCAGAACTGGAAGCAAAAATCTCTTATTGAGAAGCAAGCCATTGACGAGAAATGGAGAGAAATGATGGGTGGTGACCCTCGAAAGAAGAAGCAGAAGCAGAACGATGCCAAGCTGTAGAATGGCTTGTCATGATTATGCTATAGAATGCTGCGTCGGACATGAGACATGCAAAGCAGTATCTTCCGTGGCTCTTTCTTCCACTCTGGAATTTATGGCATGTAAAGCATTCTTCTTTGCAAAGGTCACTGGCACTCCTGAAACCACTATCGTTTACCGAGTCTCGCTGGCTGCCTTATGCTCAAGGCATAAAGGCTGCTACCAAGCAGCCGAGATGGTGACATGTGACAGTCCATCCCAGTAGAATAGCAACACCTCGAAGAGACTTTACTGCCTGCTCATGACTAAATTTGCTCTATGACTTGACGCACCACTTCTCCATAGAAATTTTGACCTCGCAGTTGCGAGACCGTCTAGAAACGAGGCACGACAGAGAATTCAGATTTGTCTTCCGAGTCTTGACGGTGATATCAGTAAAGGACGATGTCTTCCACCACTCAGCAAGGTCCCAAGCCACTTACGACCAAAGAACTCTTAGAACACCCAGCCTACCCGACAAATGACTGGTCCACCCGAATACCAGCGACCTCAAAAGGATATGCCGAAATCAACAAGCGATCTCAGCGTCCAGGTGGACCATTCAAGCTATACTACGAGCTTCATGGCAAAGGCCCAGAGAAGATAGCTTGGATCATGGGTCTCGGTGCATATCGCACAGCCTGGAAGCGTCAGAGTGAGTACTTCGGCCACCAACGAGGTGATCAGTATACATGTCTCGTGTACGATAATCGTGGTGTTGGTCTGAGTGAAAAGCCGTTCAGTCGATATAGCACGCGAGAAATGGCTGCTGATCTGCTCGAACTGCTTGCTCATCTTGGTTGGCTTGAGAACGAGTATGTTGATAAAGTGTTGGATAGTTTGTACAAGAAGCTGCAGACCGATGCTGCACGACCTGAGAAACGTGATCTGAATGTGATCGGCGTGAGTATGGGAGGTATGATTGCGCAAGAAGTAGGTCTGCTTATACCAGAAAGACTGCAGAGCTTGTTTCTGGTCAGTACTGCGCCACGAGTCGTAAGGACTGTGTCTTGGTCTGAGCACTTGAAGCAGCGTGTAGCCATGTTCATGCCTAAAGATGAGGATGTGCAGCTCGGTGAGATAGCGCATCGATTGTTCTCAAAGGACTTCTTGGCACAGCCTGACACTGAGCATGAAGATCCTAAGCTCAATTTTCCTACGAATCGCGATCGTTTTGCTGCTGCTGAGCTCGAAAAGCGCAGAGACAAGGAAGGATTCACGAAGAAGGGCTTTATTCTGCAAGCGATTGCAGCAGGCTGGCACCACAAGAGTGCGGAGGAGTTGCAGGAGATTGTGAAAAGGGTAGGAGGTCAAAGGATATGCGTTATGCACGGGACTGTCGATCAGATGCTGGTGTATAAGCATTTCGAGTTATTCAAGCAGGATATGGGCGAGGGCAGTGGTGTCGATTTCCAGACATGGGATGGCTCTGGACATGTACTGGCTTGGGAAAACAACGTTCAATTCAATGAAGCAGTCGAAAAGGTAATTGCTAGAACAAAGCAGCTGAACTCGGCATAGAGTCATTCGAAATTAATGTCGACGAGCTTTCGAGACAATTCTCAGGTTTCTGAACTTCGCGGCCAGCGCCGCACGAACAGAAACCATTTCCCTTGTGGCCTTTTCCAATTCGGCTGCTCGACCGCCGATGTTCAGTGCAAGTCGGTGTGCAGCTTCTCTCTCAGCAAGGAAGCTACGGCCACGGTGCAATGGACATCTGCAACCAGCCTGCTGAGCACAATCATATGCAAACTGACAACCAACTAACTGACCGACCCATTGAATATAGTCCACTCGTTTCTGACATTCGTTGTCGTGAGCTGAGCCAGACTCGAAATGCTTGCGCAGGATTCTCATGCGCAAACGAAATTCTCGCTTCCATCCCTCCCGGTCATGAACTGGCAAAAATAATGAAGTATGGGGACACCGGAACGGAGGCGTTACACAGTTCATCCGAAGGTATAATTCCAGCGTCGACTTCTCAGGACGGCGCCAATTGGAGAGAATCTTTTTTGTCCCCTCAAGGATCTCGAAAATCTCAATAACAGGAACGCCAAAGTCACAGTTGTTAAGATTCACAGTTACGTGTTCAAGATCGAGGAACGCTGTTGGATGCCGTTTGGCCAGTCCAAGGAGATATGCTCGGACAGACCAGATCGCAGTGACACAGTCGAGCATGAATCCTTCACCCAGTCTACCCGTTTCACCGACCAATAAAGTGAGAGTTCGATGCCTCCAGTAAGTGCGAACCGCTTCATCATATACCTGTCGACACACACAGAAGAGTCTCGAAAAGTCTTCCCTGTACATATACCATGATGGACCTTGCGCATACCATTTCGTTATCGGGTTTCGACCATCGGGATCTGGGTGCAATCGAGCCCTCATGTGGACGTGACTAAGTTTCTCTCGTTCTGGTGCTAAAGAGATGGACCGGAAGTAGGATTCGTATACCATCTCCCGAAGCTCTAGTGGTAAGCGGTGTAACAGTGGACTTTCCACGTGTTCGAGAGGTGGTAGTATGGGATGCTTTGTTAGCATTTTGGGCAACAACTAAGAAGCAATTTCTGGTATACGTGCAGCAGTATAAGCACGGTAGCCATACAGCTTGATATCATGGAGGAAGAGGCGAGAGTAAGCAGCAGGAGTGGCAGACATGGTGAAGACTTTCTCAGGTCCTGTATGCTGCTTGAGCACATTTGCTGCTGTAGTCACATGGTTTAGCTTGATCAATGGTTCTGGTTGATGTCAACAACAACTTGCTCGTTGGCTAGTGCCTTTACATTTGCTCTATCGTCAGCCATGCTGTACTGCCCTGGTACCGAAAGGTCATCTGCATATGATGTTGAAGCAGGGACGATTGATCATAGAAACAATGATATATTGAGCTTACCGACTGTCTCGACTTGATTAGACGCGGAGCACGCGTGAAGAAGTTCCCTATGACTCGTGATTCGCGACCAGTCTGAAAAGCATGAATCGTGCTCTTAGAATTAATTTGGGCAGGAGCAGTCTGACAATGCGCTCCTGCCACAATCCATCATCCGGTGATGTCGACAGGTAGCAAAGGTGTGCGGACCATCTTACGATCCGGTACACCTGCGAAAAAGGTTCCTGTAGTACGAAATGTACATTTTCGATGCTTGACCACAACGAGCTCCCATGCGCCACAGTACAATTTCTACATTGGCTCGAGAACATATAGCACTACTCGTACATGGCACAAGTCTGTCCAAGAGAATGATGTAGTTGATGAGCTTTCATCTGACTTCGATGTGGCGCTTGAAGATGAATTGCTCGCTATTCAAGATGCTTCGATAGCTGAACTCGAGAGTCGACTAGGAAAATCGTTGCAACAAGCAGTAGAGCAGGACCAGTTCGGGGCCGACATTGAAGCACTTCAAGAAGACACTCAAGATGATGTGCTTGAGGAAGAGCTCGAAGATGATCCTTCGGAGCTGGTTATTTTGCAGTTGAGAGGGCAAGGAGCAAGCAATGAAGAGATTGCAGGCGAAGCCAGACGTCTTTTTGGGGACTATTTGCGTGCAGACACGTTGACAGAAGATGAACTTGTTCTTTACAAAAGAATGTACGGCAACCCGTCTCCGCATCCTGATGAAGAGGAATACGAAGAAGAGGAAGAGGAAGAGACCGAGCATGAGCAGGTCCCAGATAATGTGCTCCTGGATCAAGCTGGCAGTGAGGTCGCATATCAATTGGAAGATGCAGGCCAGATAGCGGCAGCCATGGAGAAGCGAGGCATGATGGGAACAAGCAGTAGCCAAGAAGAGCCACAAGAGATGCTTCCGTATACGCCATCTCCAACAGAAGTAGCCCGCGCAGCAGAGGTTGCTAGTCTGCTGGAAGGTGAAGTGTATGATGAAGACAACTACGATTTTGACGAAGAAGACCAAGACACTAGATCGCATCCTTTGACAACACTTGGACGATTTGCGACGTACCCAAGAACGACGTTCATGCCAAAAGAGACATTTGTCCAACCACTTGAGACTGTCTTGAGTGACTACT
Source organism: Pasadenomyces melaninifex (assembly GCA_022813495.1). Taxonomy (NCBI): domain Eukaryota; kingdom Fungi; phylum Ascomycota; class Dothideomycetes; genus Pasadenomyces; species Pasadenomyces melaninifex. Next base: position 4,651 of record JAKLMI010000149.1, read on the forward strand.
CAAATAAGCACTTGAAAGAGGCATGCGAGCGAGTTTTCGGCGGACCCGGTCTACCAGATTCACCATTGACACCTCGTCTAGCAAAAGTGAGGCAGCAGTTGCCAATTCCGCTTGAAGCCAGCCAGCTATCAATGGGACAGATGGAGGCTAATGCATTCGTCAGTGCTGTTATGCCACCGACATACGCTTCAATTTCTGCTTCGTTAGTCGAGGTGAGAAAACGATTAGGTTCTTCGTGGCTCAATAAGCTGCTTGCTAAACCCGGAGGACCAAGAGTGCTCGATGCTGGTTCTGGAGGTGTTGGTATCGTCGCATGGCGCGAGATATTGCAAGCTCATTGGGATACCTTGCACACTTCAGATAAGGGAACACCTCCGAAAGTCCCAGAAACAAAATCGGTCGTGTTGACCGGCTCTGATAATTTGCGACATCGTGCTACGAAGTTGGTCGAGAACACCACTTTTGTGCCAAGGCTACCTGATGTGGCGAGTACTAGACAAGCACCAACTCTTGACGATGATCGACCCGCACAGCAGCGAAAACAATTCGATGTCATCATCGCCTCACATTCACTCTTTCCACTTCGCGAAGAATGGGAAAGAAAGCAGCACGTCCAAAACCTGTGGTCACTATTATCAGACGACGGTGGTGTGCTAATCATTGTCGAAAAGGGCATCCCACGAGGCTTCGAAGTGGTCGCAGGTGCACGAGAGCTGATCCTCGAAAACTACCTGGAGATCCCCGAAGGACACGAAACTCATTACTCGGTAGACCCACAAGAACAACCTCTCAAGGGACCTATCTACACCAAATCGCCCGGCATGATCGTAGCCCCATGCACTAACCACGATAGATGTCCGCTCTATCGAACAAGCGGTGTCTCACGAGGCCGTAAAGACATCTGCAGCTTCCAACAACGCTACATCCGACCACCATTCCTCCAACGCATTCTTGGCGCCAAAGACCGTAACCACGACGACGTAGACTTCTCATACGTCTCATTCATGAAAGGCGAAGACCTCCGCACTCGCACCTTCTCAACATGGGAGCAGGTCAACGACCCCATGTCCGCACCATCAGCGTCTTCCGCTAATGCGCCCACAGTTGCTCAATCCCAGCAAAAGACGGCATCTCGCATCCAACAAGGCTTCGAACACTACGACCCAGCATGGTCCGACTCCTCGACCCCACCACCAACCCATACCCTCCCCCGTATCCTAAGCCATCCACTCAAGCGCAAAGGCCACATCACATTCGACCTCTGCACGCCCCAAGCCGAAATCCGCCGCTGGACGATCCCAAAATCCTTCTCGCGCCAGGCATACCGCGACGCACGTAAAGCACGCTGGGGCGATCTCTGGGCTCTCGGAGCCAAAACCAACATTCCACGAAACCTCAAAGTCGGAACACCGGCCAAAGACATTGACAAGGGCGAAGGAATGAAGTCTAGTTCAGTAAAACCGCGAAGCCGTAAAGAGAGGCTTGAAATGAAAATTGCAAAGGTGCTTGAGGCAGACCAGGAAATGCAAGATGAGGATGATGAGGAAGAGGACGAGTTCGAGAGGATGGTCGAGGAAGCTAATTTGTTGGATGAGGATGATGAAGATGAATTAATTGATATGGATACTTTGGTGCCGAAGAAAGCGAAAAGTAATGTTATGAACAAGCCGGCGCAAACTCATGCAAAGTTGGATGGTGTGAATTTGTTTCCGCAGAAATCTGCTGGGACGAGGAGTGCGGCGGCGTCTGATGGTTCGAGAACGGTGAGACGAGTACCGTCGGGCGACAGTAAAGGGTCAGAGTCAATGGTCGCGGAACAGCCACCTGATTATAATGCTAATAGATATGGCTATACTGAAAAAGATGCTCTTTCGGACTGGACTGCTGAGCTTGATGGTGCTATGCTTGGAGATGAAGCACGACGAGTACTTGCTAAAGAAGGTCGAAGAGCTACGAGCAAGAATACTTTCCGAAAGAAGCGGGATATAAGAAGAGTGAAGAGGCAGCAGGGAAGTGCTCAGTTGTAAGGGATCACAGTGTATGAGCCATGTTAGATATAGATGTACTATCAGCTGTTGGCAATGCCACTCAATGGACATAATTCAGCTCAATCATGGCAGTCTCTCGGCGACTGCGGTCCAAGCAGAGCCATACCAGCATCGTGATATGATAGCCTTGACATAGGACGCGGTTTGAGATAAACTTCGGCAGGTACTGAGACAAATGGTCATGTTGGCTAGTCTTTGGAGCTCTAAGCCGCAGCAGCCTTGCGCCATGCTTCGGAAGCTGCTTCACCATAGGTGTACCACACACAGGGCCAGCACCACTTGACCTTCTCGTCCTCGTTTTCAAACTCGAACTTCTTCAGACCGGTAGCATCAGGCTCCTTCTTGCACTTGTCGCATTTCTTGTCGTCCTCCTTAGGTGGTGGAGGAGGTGGTGGAGGACTGTCGGCTGCGACATATGGACGAGGAATTCGAAAGTGATGTTTTTCATCATCCTTGCCTTTTCCTTTGTCCTCTGGTTCCTTCTCGGCGTGCTTGAAATGCGATGGATCATAGCTGTTTGTACCGTTCCGAACCTGGTCCAGAAATGCTAGTGTACCGGCAACCTGCTCAGGTCTCATCCTGTCTAGAGAAATGTCACCAACGAAGCCTCTGAACTCGAAGACTTTCAGACTATCTTTACACTGAGGACCTTGAAATTGAGACATGCCACCATATGTATAGTATGGAGCTTGCTGAGCGTATTGAGCCTGCTGAGCCTGCTGAGCCTGCTGGGCATACTGGGCATACTGAGGATTATTATGGGCACCAGGATATGGTGGTGGCGGAGCTGGGACGTCGTCTGCAGCACTGTTAGAACCGGAAGAATGGACAAGGTATGAATTCACGAACTTCTGGATGTGTCCTTGCCTGGACCAGGTAGAAGTTTCATGAAGCGGAAGCACTTGCCTTTAGCCATTGTGTGAGTCTTCGCAATTGTCAATCAGGTTCAGTTGTAGTTGTCACGAGACTGCGGAGATGTCGTAAGACGAATTGGTGAATTAGAGATGGCGCTGAACACAGGTCTGGACAGAACGAGGCTGCTTATGTACCTTAAGCATTGTGCTTGGTTTGCCATACCAGGTGACAGACTCATAGGTGACTCGAACGCTGGTAGCACGAACGCAGTGCTGATGAGTCTAAGCCTGAAACAAAGGCAATGAACCGAAGGCTTTTACTTATTTCTGCTTCCTGTCGTGTTTGATAGCATGTACATTCGGATCCTGTTTGCCTTCCACGTAAGGGTGCTTGATTGTCAGACACCAAATGTCGAGGTAGTCGCAGATAGTGGTGATAACGTCATGCACAAAGCTGCCGTAAACACCAATAGACAAGCCTAGCATCAAGAAGACGAACGAGATCTGGTATACGTTGTCTCCCAATGCGCTTGTCAAACCGACTTTCGGCGCTAAACTGTCACCAACTGCGATTGCCAATGGGATGAGTAAGACATTCTTGTACGGGAACTTATCCTTAACAAGATGTCTGACTATCATCTGACCAACACTGTAGGCGTTTACAATTCCTGCAAATAAAATGAAAGGAACGAGATGGTGGTTCAGAATAACCGGGTTGAGTGCGAGGTAAGCGGGAATGAGAGTCCAGGTGATTGTAACAGGTGCAAGGCCAAAAAGGGCCTGGTACGGGTCCTCGCCTCTTTCGCGACGAGCTTTGATGACATTCATGGCGCTCGTATATGTGTTGAACACGAGGACGATACCACCATAGAGGATGTACCACTCGGCCCAGGATTGCTGGTAAAGGCTGTGTGGTATCAAGCTGTTCTTTGGCACGCCCAAGGTAGCGAGCATAGGTTGTTGCCAATAACTTGCTCCTCCTTTTAACCATGTGAAGGTGTAGACAACAACCAAAGTAAGGACACCCTCGACTGGTCCAGATACGACTCCGAGCGTAAGCTGATGTGTATGGTATTCGTCCCAGGTCTGGATGTAGAAGGTGAAGACTGTGCCAAATAGCACAAGCACGGTCTGCCAACTTTGACCAAGGTTCATGGCACCAGCAAAGAGCAGGACCTCGAGACTAGTATTACACGCGTCCACGCCTGTAAATCATCAGTCTTATTGCCATTGCATATGCGGGGTACTGACCATGATCAAACAGCTCTCCTAATGGTCCACTCTGCTTTGTCCTTCTTGCCTGCGTTCCGTCAACTGCGTCGAAAGTCTGGTACAGGAATAGGCCGATCGCCCAGCTCAGATAGACCCAAGGAGGACAGTCTTGGTCGAGTGTTGGATTGTAGTAGAGAAGAGTGAGGAAGTTGATTATTACGAAACTGAAGCCGCTGAGAGTGATCTGGGTTGTGGTCAGTCAAAGGTACAAGGACTTATGATAGACAGCTTACAGCATTGGGACTACCGACTTCGTTAGCTTGGGACGCGTAGACAGAGACACATTCACTCACGCCATGGACATTGGAAAGAACTTGATCGCAACATTGGTATAGAATGGCTTCAGAATGTACTTGGAAAGAAGGGAGTGGTCGACACCAGCATATTTGTATTCGTGCAGCTTCGCAAGCTGCCTTTGGCGAATGTAGACCATTGTCAAAGCTCGTGGTAAGAAAGCACTACGATAGTGAAGGTTACTGTAGTTGTAGTATGAGAATGACAAGCATGTCGAAAGGGTAGGAGCGACGTTCTATCGATGTGGGCTGCAACTGCCAGTTTTCTCGAAAACTTGGACGACAACAAAAGACGTCATGTGTAAGTCGCGCAGGCACGACTCCATTCCGAGTATCAGCCAATCGGTAGGACACTTTTGGGCACGCCTAACAGTGGGAGTTCCAGGTATGTTTTGGCACGACTTGCAGCTGAACGACTGTGAAAGGAAATGATACTTACATTTTTTGATGCTCAAGAGAAAGGATATTCGAATGGACTATTGGTAGATACTCTAGACAATGCTGCAGCAGAGCAGTAATTGATTTCTTCTTCAAAGTCTTTAAAGCTCACGAAGTGATGTTGAAGCTCTTATAACCTTCTACCAAGCCATCACCAGCCTTAGTGATAGCGACCCAAGTTGGTACATAATGCTTGACCTCGTCGAAAGCTGGTATGACTCCTTTCTGATTGACATCACTCCATTCACAGACAGCTCTGCCAGACAGACTGCTGCCGTGCTCTTTAGCGTCCCAGGAGACATCGACAGTCCACGTCCTGTTCCAGGTACGAGACCACAGTCGAAGCTCCTGGCTACCGTGTTCGGGCACTGAAGGCAATCGTTTGTCCTCCGGAGCCTGACCTTTGATGTGTACAACAGTGATAGGTAAGTCGAATATCAGCTTACAAGCTCTTGTATTCTGTCCACCTATCGCAAATCTTGCTGTCTTTGAGGACTTTGTCGAATCAACGATCGATGCGTTGTAGTGTAGCAAGCCCTTGTAAGGTGATCTCGAGTAAGTGTATCCGTTAGAGCCAGCTACTTGAGGAGTCGGTCCGGTCCAAGAACACTTTCTTCGAGTGTCGGCCTTGACACATTTCACGTGTTGTCCTGCCGCACTTGGAATATGAGCTACAGCATCTTCCACGAAAGGTGGAAGACCAAGCAGTGAAACAGTATTGTTGCCGTTTTCGAGATCAATCTGCTGCTGAAAGTATAGCTTGAGCTGATTCTGTGGTGAAAACGGAAAGGCGAGAAGGTTATAGATGATAGTCCCGATAAGGACTAGTAATAAGAACGTCGGAATAGGCCAGCTGAATCGATGTATCATTGGTAGTACTGGCGAGAACATGAAGATCGTGATGATCGCAATCCCAAGATAGACCAGGAAGACGGAGCTGCCGTCTTGTCCAGTTTGATGCAATGCCTCTGTCAGATAGAAGCCTAGCTGGCCAAGCAAGATGATATTGATCGGAATAAGGACGATGAATTGTAACAGCCAGAACCAGTCCCACTGTTTTGCACTCCATTCCTGCTCATCATGCTTAAGAAGAACGCTCGGCTTCAGAGAGTGAAGACCTTGCTCTGTATTATCCTCCTCCTCATGTGGTACTGTCTTGTAAGCAGATCGACCTCCGGAACGCAGCAAAGAAGACTGCTCGGTAGGGTCTTCTTCTTCATCATCATTAGCAGCTTCTTCCTCCACTCTACGGGATGAGCCTGGTCGTGATGTTTGACGTGATTCGTCAGTGTAGCCTTCGGATTGCAGCTTTTCCCTGGCATAGGCTTTCTTCTTCGGTAACGAAAAGAGCTCAAGGTAGCTTAGCCAGGTCGCCAGGAACGCTGATGCTGAGAAAAATAGGGCAAAGTAGCCTCCAGAAAGATGGAATTGCTCCTCGTAGATGAGAGCCAGAACCAGGAACGCCCACCAACCGAAACAGATCCAGCCAAAGCCATAAGCTCTCGTCAAAGCTGAAGGTCGAATTGCATCGAAAAATCGAGCCAAGAACCAACCCACAAATAAGAAAGCCGATATCATCATAGCCCACACGGGCCAAGGACTGCTATGAATGATCTCTTCGTTCTCTTTGAAAAGAAGGTATGCCAGAGCAACAGGTGCAGCACTGGAGAAAACGACAATGATTGGGAATCGGAATAGTCCACGCCAGCCATAGAGCTTCACAGGTGTATCGCCTTCGGTGGTATGAACACTCTTACTGTTCGCCCACAGATAGAGCTTGTCGGACTGCTGTAAGATGACGAGTGTAATCAGCAGGACAAGGGGACCAACCACGAGTAAGGTTATGGACAGGGCGAAGAAGGTATGCGTCTGTAAGAGAACGAACGCTTGACCAAGTATATCAAACCAGATAGACCGATGTTCGCTCGTGGTGGGTGAGATACCCTTTCGAGTAAGAGCCTTGGTAGTCTCAACCGCAGCTGACAGCATGTGCCAAAGTGCTTTCTTGCCTGTGTGTCGAGAGTCGTCATTTGAGGTATGGTATTTGCTCCGCGGTCCTGCCAAGATTAGTTACATATCTCAGTATTATCTTGAACATACCAATAAATGCCACGTCCAGACCTCGGTATCCAAAAGCACCATTGAACACGACGTAATCGGTCTGACTTCTGACAAGACCTTTATCGAAAGCATCGCCTGAAATCACAGTGCCGAATGGATAAGGACTCCCAACGTAAGCTCTTGTAACCTCTTCGTCGGTGCTTCGAAACAGCGCCGCTCTGCCTCCAGCGCCAGCGCCTTCAAGGTTGAGGAAGCTATGCACAAATTCTGACAGAGGATGCTGTCCGAACGCTCGAGCTCCGTTCAAGAAGTCTTCTTCGCCATTGTTGAGAAGGAGGACTAAGCCATGCTGAGGTCTGTTCGCCTCAACAGTGAAGTACCTAATTAGCTGCAAGACTGATATGACACCCACGCCATCATCAGTTGAGCCGTAGCCGGTAGACACACTGTCGTAATGAGCATTCACAAGTACACCCTGAGCTTTGCTTGGTTTGCCATCCTCTTCTTTCCACCATTCATCCTCGTCGTCTCTAGCACCTCTAACATAGGTTATGATATTGGTTCCTTCGAAGTAGACCCTGATGCCAGAGCTTAAGCTTGCAACACTCGAGGTAGATGAGGTCAGGTTCGATACCTGGTCGTCAAAAACGTATGCAACAGGCTCTGAAGCTTTGTTCTCCTTAAGTATGCTTTCAATCCTCGAAAGCAACCAGTCGTGGATGTAGTCGTTTCTATGCGAATTATAAGGATGGTATTGAGCTGTCAAGAGCTGAAGATCCTGCCATGCTTCCGTCAAGTTGATGCCATTGTATGGAGTAGCAGTCTTCGGCACTGATGGGAGATCGACCTGCACCACTATCAAATATGCTATCAGAGCTATATAGACTGCTGTCACGACGATGGTTACTGGAGCTCGAGTAAAAGCCAGCGGGTTAGAAAGACGTGCCATTGATCTGGCACGAAATTGAGCCTCGAGCCTACTATCACTGTCGATCCATACTCGTATCACACCAGAACATCAACAGTGCTAGACGCAGGCAGCCTTTTGATCACAAGCAAGTATTTGGAGATCGTGCATGATGCACATCATTGCGCAGCTTGTGGTGGGGTTGAATATGCACAAGATACAAGCGTGAAGGAGTGCGCTAGGCGGTCAGTAGTGCCCGTAAACATCGCCTGGAATGCACACTTCGGGGCTTGATCTCAGTCGAGTTCGTGCAAGTCAGTCGGGCATGCACAAAAGTCCTATGCCACATCAATCTTCATTCCGAGTCATTGCGACGACCAAGGAATTCGAAAAGATTCAACGTTTGAGTGAATCTGGCAGCAGGTCTTGACAAGCAGATGTCCTGCCGCTTCAAGGAATAGTGGAGAAGTGAGGCGCCTCGTCATGACTATGTACTTATCTCGCTAACCACATACTTCTTGAAATCTTTCGTCTTCACCTTCCTTTCGAACATCACATCAAGCTCTTCATACGTCCTGTTACCAGTCTCTGGCACTCTTAAAAATGCCCAGATCCAGCAAAGAGCTGCAAGACCACCGAAGAAGAAGCCAAGCTTGCCTCTCATGTTGGCTTGGTCCGGGTTGATCATATATGGGATAGCTACAGTCATGACAATTCCCAGAGTAGCTTGAGATGCAGTCGCGATACCAATCGTCTTCGATCTTACTCTTGTTGCTGACACCTCGCAGAGAATGATGAAGCACACGGGTCCAAGCGAGCAACCATAGCCAAAATTCCAGATCAACATCAGCACCGATTGTGCCCATATGACTGATGGTCGATTTTCGTAGTTCGGAGCACAATCGAGAATGCCGATTAGGAGTTGTAACATTGCTAAAGTTCCGAGACCAGTGATGTAGATGATCCTTCGTCCGAAATAGTTGAGAAGGATCCAGGAAATACATGTGCCAAGAAAGCCAAGAGCCAGGAAGCCGACTGACATGTTGAAGGATTGGTCAACTGGCAGACCAGCAAGTTGGAAGAAGTATGTGGCATAGCCGATGAGGTAGATTCCAGACAAGACTTGAATGCAATATACGCCAGTAGCAATTTCTGTTCGTCTCAAGTTGATTTTCTTGAAGCAGTCTCGATACGTGGAACCTGCTTCCATCTGCTGCTCTAACCTGTCTGTCTCGATAATCATCGCCAGGGTGGGCTTGACGTCGACTCCCTTTGCAGCCAACCTCCTCAGCGAGTGCTCAGCTTCCTCAAGTCTACCTCTTCGCTGTAGCCACCATGGACTTTCTGGCGCGAACATGAAGAGAGGTAAAATAATGGCAGGCCACACCCACTGGACAGCAAAAGGTAGTGAATAAGCCCAATGTGTATCGAGCTTGCTAGTGCCAGCGATAACGCCATTAGCTATAAGCTGGCCTCCGACAAATGCAATGTTCGTGAAACTGGTCAGAATACCTCGCAAAGCGACAGGACAAACCTCACTTGCGTATGCTGGGGAGATGGTAACATAGCAACCAAGCACAAGACCGCCAAGCAGTTCGCCAGTCAGCAAGACTGATAGTGATCGAGCAAAGAATTGAATGAAGACACAGCCTGTAGTCAGCACAACGCATGCGCCGAACGTCTTCTTCCGACCAAACCACTCCATTGGATATGCGGCGAAGAATGCGCCAACCACTTGACCCAGCGGACTGCCCATACTCAGACCCGTTTGCCACGAGGCAGGGATAATGTAATTGCCATTGTAGAGGTAGCCGAAGTCCTTCTGAAATGCTGGTGTAGCGTACAAATTACCTATCAGCTGTGGGTCGAAAGCTGCCATAATCACACCGAGTGAGAAGAATAGTGACCATGCTACAGCAGTAGGATAAGTCTTGATAGCTTCGAAGAACGTCAAATTGTGCTCTTTGATATGTGCTTGCCTGGCATCTGCGCTGAGGTCGTCAATTGAGGTGGCATCAACTGACAAGCCATTTTTGGGATGCTCATCTATCAAAGACATCGTTAGCCAATGCTACACGTTTCACAAGAGGCAGCAGAACAGTCGATAGCGCTCGTCTTCCAGACAAGCATATATATATTCTGCTATGTGCTATGCCTTCTGTCTTCCGAGCACGTGTGAACCTTCAGCTGCATTACCGACTCCACCTTCACAGCCATTCTTGCAATGAGCAGATAAAGGCGGTTCTGGTATCATGTGTCCGTGACTCACCTTCGGAAATTGTGTCCTTCATACCGTCTGCTGTGTGCTGGTTATGATCAAGCAATGGACTTGTCTCAGAGATGCTGGACATATTGAAAGGAGCGACTGGCCCAACCAGTGATTGATCGATAACAAAAGTCGCGTGTGCCGCGACTACTGCTACATTGCGGGGAACGCAGAGGTCGAGATCAATAAGCTCCGAAGCTGAATGCAACCATAGCGGTGATCACCGAGGTATGATACGGGATGCGACGATGATAAGAGTAAGCTGAACAAAGGTCGGAGAAATGCCAAGATCACAAGCTTCGCAGCAGCCCCGAACGGCAGAAGCACCAAACAGCGATCACGGACGACCATATGTATTTCTTATTGGCATTTTACTACCCCAAACAACATAAGTGAAGTGCACTCTTGCACGGATTTAGTATTCACATAGGATATTATGCAGTTGACCCACAAGAATTGACCATGACTTAATGGAAAAAGTAGTAAGAATCTCGACCTGTTTCTGAAAATCACCCATTTTATTCACCTGTTGCAGCACGTATTAGTATATGATTTACCATGAATAAAACCACTAGTGACCCTCACTTGGACAATTATGACTTGATGCCACGGTCCCTAGCATCTAAGACGGGCTGTCAAGCAGCAAGCAAGCTTTATGACCAAGAGATTCACACCATCAAGGTTACAGACGCAGAAAGAGAAGCAGCCAGACCAAGCTTTGACTTCGTCGCAGAAGCCGCATCGTTTTTACACAAAGATGGCATCGTTATCCTGGACAATGTCATTGACAAGGCTCATATTGAACATCTAAATTCAATTTTGACACCAGAAGCTTTGGAGATAGCGAACAATCCGAACCACCATTTTAACTTCGGCAAACACACAAGAAATATGGACCAGGCTCCTCCACCTACGAGAGACCTGATGTACAAAGACATCTGGTGTAACTCATTCGTGGCAGCAGTCCTGGCTGCTATCCTTGGACCTCGACCCGTTGTCCACTATGCAAACGGAAATACAGCTCTCCAAGCCAAGCCCGATGGTCGTCAACCTGTCCATTCGGACTGCGAATTCGACCATCCTGTATACTTCAACTTTGCATGCGTGATCAACATTAATCTCGTTGACACCGCACCTGAAAATGGAGCGACTGAGTTTTGGCCTGGGACACATCTGATCAGCACACCAGAGAGCCATATGGTCTATCTTGGGTCGGACGATCGCATCTTGCATATTCAGCCTGATCTCGTCGAACAGCGACGAAGGCACTCCCCACCAGTGCGAGGATGCACGAAACGTGGCAGTGTTGTCATTCGTGATCTCAGATTGTGGCATGCTGGAATGCCCAATCTCTCACCTAAACCTCGAATCATGCTTGCTTTCGTCGCACAGCCAGCATGGTTTCAGGGTAAGTCAAGAGTGAAGCTGCCGTTATCTGTGAAGGGCCTCATCGAGAGCTGGAGCGACGAGCTGCAGTTCGCGGCAGAATGGGTCGATGGTGAGGTTGACCACAAAAAGCTGAGCAGTGCCAATGTTGATTTCAGCTCTGGCAGTCGCGCCTTGGCAAAGTATGAGCATGACTTGAGCTCCTTCCCAGAGTATGTTCCAAGATGGTCGTGAAGAGGCAGGTGCGAAGGTGCTGGACCAGTCACAAAACTAGCACTTTCCAGACTTCGTAATGCTTTCCTTCGCTAGCGACCATATCTGGCAAGAGCAACCACGACTTTGTTCGTTATTCATCCACTTCTACTGTACCATCATCTTCCATTCTTACACATCACCACCATTCAGCTTTGTTACCATCAGCATATATATTTGCTCATATCATTACTGCCGAAAGGTCTTCTGACTCGTCAAGCTCGCAAGTTAAGCGTTTCATACGAGCTCTTTCCAAGATGGGTGCTGCATTCTCTCGTGCTTTGCTCGAGGCTCTCGCCGGCTCAAGTCGCATGCGAACAGCTTCCAACCAGAACGCTTTGGCAGCACCAGCACAGATACCTATTCACTCCCGAATCACCAGGGCGGAACATATCAGACCAGGCTTCATACCTAAGCTCGAAGTCGATGTGTCGTGCAATATCACACAACAACACAATAACGTCGACATGTTGGTTTGCGATTCTGATCGTAGGTCTGCTTGATGTGCTGACGTCCATCTGAGCTGATAAATCACTAGAACTGTCATACTGGCCAGCGATCGTCGAATGTGGACGATCTCAAGAGATCAACGATGACCAACGGGGCCTTGGCAAGGTGTAAGTTGGCAATAATAAACCCTTTTCTGATAGCCGTTTTTGGGAGAAGCTGATTTCTCGTAGTGGAGACCATGTCGAAGCTGACTGTTTTGTGATGCATTTTGGCAACTCAAAATTCGAGCCGCATCTGCTTGCATGCATGTCCTCGACCTTCGATCCTCCTATCCTGGTGAGCTGCA
>JAKLMI010000149.1:17323-33157 GCA_022813495.1 Pasadenomyces melaninifex
TGGCAACTCAAAATTCGAGCCGCATCTGCTTGCATGCATGTCCTCGACCTTCGATCCTCCTATCCTGGTGAGCTGCAAGCTATTTGCGGCCGAGCACGAGGAGAACCAGAAGAGATGAGAGACCTGCTGGCGATAGTGTAGCTGTTGGAGAATCGTTTCATTTCGTATGGTGTCGATACTTCTGGGCCAGTGACCTCTCTGTTCGTGCAGGAGTAGGACACTTATCATTAGTACACCGGGCGTATTCAAGAAATAGCCAGCGGCATAGACACAGGTCCTCTTTCATTAAGAAATCCTCCTTGGTTTTTGCAAGCGTATTCGACGCAACAATCCACTAGAATGTGCCCTCATCGAACGGGTAATGATCTGTGATATCCTGCAGTTGGCCTGACAGAATCTTCCTGGCGTTTGTTCTCACACTCTGCTGCAGGTTGAGTGAGTATCCGACTGTATGCACCTCGGTGGTTTCCAACTGCTCAGCATCATCTCCAATGTCAGAATCCCTGCTCGCAGGACCAGCAGCCACATAAGAAGCGAATATCGAAGGCATGACACCCCAACAAGCATGTGGTTCAGCCAAACCACCCTTCCAACCTCCCTGGCAAAAGTCCTGAAGCATAAGATCAAAAGCTTTATCAGCTCGTTCCAGACCAAGCTCAAACAACAGCCTGCGAGCTCCCTGCTGGGACACAGCATAAGCTATCGTACAAACCTGATCAGTCGGCTGACTCATGAAAAGTCGCGTGTGATTAGGAAAGTTATGAACAGGTAACGGCGTTCCCCAATCCAGAGTCCAATACTGATTCGAAGGATTCGTAGTCGGATCACCACGACGAGCTACAGACAACGGATTCCAGGACTCATTCCTAGGATTGTCACGAATAGCGCAGTTTCCAAGCCACAGCACATCCCATCCATGACCGTACGGCGACGAAGGAACCTCCACGTTATGGCTCTGCGACTGTAACCACTTCGAGAGCGCTGAAAACTCGATCGTCTCCCCAGGATACTCCGCATAGATCGGGCCCTTATTCGAAGGATGCTGTATCGAGACACCAGTCGTGGCTATCGCCATATCCGCAAGCTGATCTTTGAGACGAATATCCCAGTCGAAGTCTTCCTCGGCGATCAATGCGCTTCCATAGCCTTTCATCACGATCTCGCGCAACGCGTTCATATGGGCTCTCCATGCTCCTTTAGCACCTCCTCTGAGCAACCCTTCTCCGAGCTCCGGAGGCATTACTTTGTCCGAGATCTCGTCGGCTTTAACGCCATCGATGAATTCCACATTGAAGCCGGTCAGCGCTGAGGTCAGGGCAATGGTGTCTCGGTGGTCAGTGCGGCTAGGTAAGGATACGACGAATACTTTCTCAAACTAGAGCACAATGTCAGCTTGTTCTCACTCAGTTCAGCTTGCGCTATCTCTCACTTACACCCAGCGTCGAATTATACACCTCGCTCAGCCTTTGCTGCAGCGGGCTCGTAGCCTCATTATCCGTCTCATAGTCTGCATAGCTCTTAGCAGGCGGTATATACGCCGCACTTGGCGACGATGTCGGCTCTCTGAATCGCAAGTACGTGAACAGAGAAACCACCAGCACGAGCGCAATAGAAAGAACACGAAGGCCGTACGGTGGTATCTGCATTCCGACTCTGTCCATTAGATAGACGACGAGGGAAAAGTCCCTGCTATAGAATATACAGAACTGCGCATAAGCAAGCGAGCTGATTACCAAGTACTAGAGCACAGCTAGAGCACATTTGTCGTGTAAGCCGCACCCTGATCCTGATTAGATACACATGTCAGGGATGCTTCCCGTGGTTTATGGACGAGTATGGTAAGTGGCTTTGATGGATCAGGGGTTGGTTGGGCCAGCGACGTTAGAGTCACATCGCTTGTCCCGAACGGTGCTGCCCACCAGCTCGCCAGGTGCCACAACTAGGGATCTTGACACTGACCGAACCATGATTGTTAGTATAACTGATCCTGGGACAGAGTGGTCGATATATTATGCTAACACTTGATCGCTGCCTTCATGATCGAGTATTACACAACTTCAAGAGCAACAGAATATCAAGTTGGATAGGGTTTGCGGTTGCTGTGGGGTACTAACCTGACCGGGTCCAGGCCTGAAAGTCATCTAGGTGGACCAGCTTTGTCAGAACTTAACCCACTCTACAAACAATCGTAACGAATGGACATGAATAACATAACGATGATGCAGGCGGTAGAATAGCAATATGATACTTTTATGTCTGTTCGATGCTATTTGACTCGACAGCTGATGTTCTCAGGCATATCAGCACCCTGTCCTATGCTTTGATCGTGCTTTGTCTCCTTTCTGGCCCCTCAGAAATATCACCCTCAATGTAATTCATTGTGTCCTCGGTCTCATTGAGGTTGTGGAACAGGATCCAGATTAAGCATCCGCACAAGAAGGTTCCGATAGCCAAACCGACGTACATCCACAAAATGGCTGGGTCAAAAGCTGCTGGAACGAAAGCCTCGCCAAGAGCAGAACCGAAAGCATTGGTGAGCAGGAATAGTGACTGGACGAAAGACTTCATCGATGGAGGAGCCTTGGTGTATGCGTACTCGTAACCGGTGGCTGAGGCGAAGATCTCAGAGATACCAATGAGCATGTATGCTGGTGTCTGAATAGCGATATGGACGTTGTTGCCTTGAGCGACACCGTCTGCGTCAAGCGAAGCATCGCAAAGTGGGTGCTTGTAGCAAGGTCCAGCGCTGTAGATGAGGTGCTGAACGATCGCAGCATATGCCATAGCGAGTGCGCAGATCCAGAAACCGAAGGTGATTCGAGAGATGGGCTTGAATGGAATTCTGGACTTTCGTAGGAAAGGGTAGATAACTCTGTCAATCAGTGGCACGAAGACGATGATGGCGATCGGGTCGAAGTTCTGCATCAGATCGTTTGGAATACCGTGACCCGCCATTTGTCCAGCTTGAGTGACAAAGTTGTTGCTGAATTGACCATAGCATACCCAGTAGATTGGGTAAACGAGGAATACCTTGCAGCCGATGAGTGCTCGCTTGAGCTCGTCAATGAACTTGTCGTCCCACGGGAGGGTCTTGCCAGTGCCTTGCTCGGCTTGCCATGATGGCTTAGCGGCATTCATGCTTCTGCGTTTAATCATAATGCCAATAGCCTGGAAAGCGTGTGCTACGACGCTGCCCTCCGGCCTTCTATCGACGTACTGCTTCTTGCCAAGAACAAGAACTGTGATACCGACAAGGAATATGCATAGACAGAGAAGGTAGGCTGACCAGAAACCGATATCTCGCTCCATATACGGCGTAGCGAGCAGGGAAAGTGCACCAATGTTGATGGACCAGTAGAAGATGAGGAAGATTCGCTGAATGGTCACGTATGGGTCAATAACCACACGTTCGCCCTTCTTAGTGATTGCGATCGCCATCGTTCTTCTTTTGTACTGCTCAGCAATGAGTGGCGCAACGTTGGCCTTGATACCACCGGTACCCAGACCAGTGAGCAAGATGGATGTGATGTAGCCACCAAGACCAGCACCAGCTCTCAAAGATGAGGGAATTGCTGTCGTAACGAGAATCAGAAGACCGAGCACATAAACACCAGCGAAGGTCAAAATGGTCTTGTATCTTCCCAAATACTGATCGGCGATAAATCCGCCCAAAAGAGGCGTGAGGTAGCACCAGAAGGTGTAGAAGGTCGTCAAACCAGTAGCACCTTGATGGCCCATTCCGAGCGCACCAGGACCTTCGCTGCCATCAAGTGGGCGCTGAACATAGTTCTGAAAGATACCTTGGCAACCATAATAGGTGAATCGTTCGCACAACTCGATGATTGCGACCAAGAAGACAGCAAACGGCAGGGATTCGCCAACATGCCTCAAAGTGGATTTCTCATGTTCTGTTGGTCGTTCACCTTCGGGCGTTTCGATCAGAGTCTCATCAATGTGCTTTTCATCCAAAGTGCCTGAGTGATCAGAGGATTTCCTGTCTACTGCATGCGAATGCAGAGTCTCCTTGCGACCTCTCTCGAGCTCTCCGTGGAGCCTGGAAAATGTTAGCGAATGTGGATCAGTACTTGCACGCGACTCACTGAACAGCTTCTGACTCGTGTTCGGCCATATTTCGAAGATTCCTGAGTTGTGAATGAAAATTGCAGGTCGCAAACTTCAAGGAAGGACTGTGAGGAAGAGGAGTAAGAATAGATGTATAGCTACGGCATTAGAAATTATTAATTAGAGATGATCAGTGCCCCAGACGAGGCGAGAGGGTCTTGTTGTCCATCATGGAGAAGAGATAGCTGAGGGTGCCAAGCACGAATCAGTAGTCGTCGAGAAAGGTGATCGATGTAACAATAATCGGAAGGATCGGCCAAGTGTGGGAGGTAGTAGCACTATTCACGTGGAGGGAGCTTAGTCCAGTTGTCGATTGGAACAGCAACCCCGGAGATCAGAGGTAGAATTTCCTCTAGTGGGTAGGGTGGAATGCAGAACCATTTCGTGATGTCGAATAAATGTTCTTAGGTCTACACGATATGAGCCTTGTAAATGTTGCAACATCTCATGCGATGTTGTGTCATTTCGCGATCGCAGGACAATTGCGAAACTGTAAGTGCTGGGTTGTACTTGTGCAGTGATGTCAAAAGCTCGTATCAAGCACACCAACAGCGCTTGCTTGGGAAAGCTTCTTGCCACTTGGCATAGGTCATCTCTTGGCAAGCCACTGATGCCGTCTCCCGAAATTTGACCAGGATATCAAGCACTAAGAAGATAGAGGCGATGATAACCGTGCTGCTACTCATTTCTCTTATGTTTTACGGCGTCGACGAAGCAGATCTGGTGATCATGCGACTGAAAAGGCTCGGACTTGACCGGCAAGCTTCGAATGCCTATCTTTGATGCTCTTTTGGTTGCGATAGTGGACATAGAATTGTGTATTATTTGCAAATAAGTCCTAGCGGAGAGCAATGTAACTCAAGCGACAGGCCGTATTGCGCAAGCGAGTATATCTACCAATACATATTTCCCCTAAAACCCTCCACGGTGTAGTCCTGTTCGGCACCGGTTATCCATGGTTATGCGATGAACCATGAACTTATGCATTCATAGCTTTACCAGCTGCCCACAAGAGATTGATGCATGAGATATTGCTGCCCACCAAGCCGCACTTCTGATATAGCTGAGCCCATGTGACTCGAAGCCTAAGTATGCCGTAGCGAACACAACTCTGGAGGCTGTATATGTAGCACAGATGAAGTTGATTTTTCCAACATCAACCGAGGCTACAGTCGCAAACAGAACTGCTGCAGCAAAGACGGGGTAGTGTTCTGTGGAGTTGGCGTGACAAGCCTCATTACGCTGCAAGAAGTCCAATTGCTTCTGTGTCAGCTTGCCCTTAGTGACTGCTTGTTGCCCGTATTTTGTAATGTCTTGTCGGGGATTCGCATTATGATCAAGGCCCAGGTAGTTCTTAGCCCCTAAATCAGAATCATCAGTCCAAGAACAATTAAGAGGAAAGGCCTTTTGCCAAAGAATATTGGCCTACCTCTTGTGGAAAGCACAGCGTATGCGAAAAAAAAGTGGCCAATCAAGTAATATGGGGCCA
Organism: Pasadenomyces melaninifex; assembly: GCA_022813495.1. Taxonomy (NCBI): domain Eukaryota; kingdom Fungi; phylum Ascomycota; class Dothideomycetes; genus Pasadenomyces; species Pasadenomyces melaninifex. The sequence goes on from JAKLMI010000149.1 coordinate 22,935, forward strand.
AGTTGCCTGATTGAGCAATAGAAGCCATCGTGACAGTGTATCTTAATTGTACGGCGACGACCACTCTATGAAATTTGTGGCTCGAAAATTGGAACAGACGTCTCTTAGAGCTGTTGCTTAGACCTGTCAAGTCGTCTTTAACTTTTGGAACTCAATTGCAGTTTGTCACCAGACACTATTTAGAATATTTTAGCCTCAGGCATCGATGCTGTTATACAGTGACGGTAATTTTGTTTTTGCGCCGATGTGAAGCCCTGTACTTTTGCTCGTGAAATCGTGCTATCGACCTGCACAACCTATAACTTCCCATACATGGCAGACTACAGAGGCGCAGGCTCCAAGTTCGGAGGTGGCGGTGTCGCCAGCACCAGCGCAACAAACGCAGATCGAAGAGAACGACTACGAAAACTCGCGCTCGAAACAATCGACCTCGACAAAGATCCATACTTCTTTCGCAACCACGTTGGCTCATTCGAATGCAGGTTATGTCTCACAGTCCATCAAAACGACGGTTCATATCTCGCGCATACCCAAGGGCGAAAACATCAGACCAATCTCGCGCGTCGAGCAGCAAAGGAACAGAAAGAAGCTGCGACGAAGGATGCGCTACTTAATGGCGGGTTAATGCCAGGCGTACAGGTCCGCAAGAACATCGTGAAGATCGGACGGCCTGGATATAAAATCACGAAGACACGAGATCCGTTGACAAGGCAGGTTGGACTGTTGTTTCAATTGCTGTATCCTGAGATTGCGCCGAATGTGCAGCCGCGGGTGCGGTTCATGAGTGCCTATGAGCAGAAGATTGAGGACCCGGATAAGAACTACCAATTCCTGCTTGTGGCGGCTGAGCCTTACGAGACTTGTGGCTTTAAGTTGCAGGCGCGAGAGATTGATCGAAGAGAAGGACGTTACTGGACCTGGTGGGATGGTGATGCTAAGGAGTTCTGGTGCCAGATATTGTTCAAGACGGAGCGTGATGAGAGGTATAGCAATGTGCCTGGTCTTGCGCCTAGCGGAAGGAGATGACAGGTTTTCAACAAAAGTAGCAGTGAGAAGTTTAGAAAGCATAGCGAGGGAGTACTGGGCAGGAATTGGTTTTCAATTTGCATAGATATAGGTGGACGAGTCGCCCTTCGGCGTACCATGCCCATATCTTTGGCATTGCCATCTAAAACAAATATTCTTCTCGCGCTGTGAAATGCTCGTACGCCGTCGCTATGCATCGTAAGTCATGTCACATATTTCATCGCGCTAATTGTGCTTTCATATAGGAACTCTCCATCTGGCTCTTCAGTCCATCACGTCTGATTCCCAGTCAATGGATCACCATATTGCCTAATATCAAAGTCCTTGTCAACAATATGGTCCCAAGCTCGTTGCATTTCTTCTTGTGCCTTTTTGTTCTTCCAGCCATAACCAGGCTTGTCCTTCTCGTCCTGCTCATCTACATCGCGCATGCCGATAGCTTCGTCCTCTGCCATTTCGTTTGCATCCACTTCTATTGGTGCATCGAAGCCATTGGTTTGTGTTGTGTTTGGTTGCTGTGATCGTGGCGGAGATAGTTCGCCTGGTGCTGCAGCATTCAAATGATCGTTCTGGGGTGTCTCAGCAGTTATGTAGGATGTGTTCGGTGTAGCATTTGCGTCTCCTGGGAATAGGTTCTCGTCATCATATGTATCGTCGTTGGCATGTGATGAAGGCGTAGAGAGCATGCTGTCATCTGGGTCCATTTTGAGATAGCGCGACGAAGCGAAAAGGATTCAATTTGTGAAGCGGAAAGACAGACTTGGTAGAATTGGATGCAGAGTATATGCCTGTTGAATCGGGCTTGCCAGAGTGAAGGTGAAGGTACCTAAGGCTGAGGATGTTCCCCACCGAAGTGACGTTGATGCCTGGGCTCTATAAGGTTTGGGCTAGAGATCAGCCGCTTACTCTCTTCTAGGCAAGCCCAAACATCAGACAGGTGCTGCGTCGCGAAGGCTTCCAGGCACCACCATTTCTCGGACTTGCTCACGAGGAATTTTTATAGATTTGCACAAATGTATTTCAAGGTCATCTGCTAAACCCTACTTTCCTACACTCAACTTAGTCAGGAAAAGTGTGGAAATCTATCAGTATGTTCACCCGACAGTAACTTATATTCTGTAGCAATTCCTCATTTTTCCTGACAATGTGCGTATGGATATTTAAGCACAACCACTAGATATCAACTTTTCGAATATGCAGTAACAAATTCCAAGAAGTACCTATCTAAATCAGGTGTCTTGACATTGGTGAAGCTGGAAGGGACTCTTAGTCGATCGATCGATGCAGAAATACACCTGAACACACAAACATGTTGAATCATCGCCTCCTATTTGCTATCTGAAACTTCATGCTCAACGCTAGACTGAAAGACCATTCAACTGATCATAAAACACCTCGAAGTTGTCATCCCTCTTGCCGTCGAGGACCGCAAAGACAACATCTTTCCAGTATCCGCCTTGAAATTCGGCTTCCAAGAGTATTTCCTTCCACATCTTTGCAACGACATGGTTCGGATTTGCAAATGCACCACAACCAAATGCGCCTAACACGATTTTCCTATGTCGGTTCCTGATAGCTGTACGTAGGATGATACGCATCTTTTCCCTCATGAGCTTCACATCGCTCTGATCCTGGTAGTAGAGCTTCCCATTGGCATACTTACCTACCGCAGGTTGACATACAGCTGCACAGCTGATCACGCTGATGACGTCCAATTGACTAGGATCTCGAAAGTCCAACAGGTCATGTCCGTTCTTCATTGAGTCTCGTATCACCATGACGGTCGGAGAATACAGTGCAGCGTCGTATGGTATCGGATAGTGCTTGCGATGGAGCGTCTTCGGGAGAGACGTGCGGTAGCAGATTGCCTCTTCTTGAGCCGTTGCACCATGCTGCCATCCACCTCCGGCATGCTGAGCATTAGCCATGTTAAGAATGGCGACCGGTCTGGCATCGTTGTTCTCTTGGAGCATCAGAGCAGCATCAATAGTATCCATGTCGACAACCTGAACACTGGTGTGTGCCAGATGAGGACATTTAGAGGAATCCAATGTCTCTTTCCTACACATGAAACTGTCAATAGTCACATCGGGTCGCGTAGCTAACAGGCCGGGCAATAAGGTCCATGTCTCTTGTGCTACCTCCGCAAGAGTTTTTCGTCCAGGATCGTCTCTAGGTGTTGGATTAACTAAAGGCGTCTTCGTGGTCAGACGACCATTGCTGAAACTCAACACTCCTTGCCTCTGTCTCGGTTTCCTAGCTCTAGTACTGGGTGAGTTTGCTTCACTCACGTCTTGACTTTGGCTCATCGTTTGGGAATGCGTGAAGTATTTCGATGAATCTGTCTGGCTGCTTCTCCTTCGTCTCCTCTCTGGGTGAAGATCCACCGGCTGGATATCCTCCATTGATTGGTCTGCCATGCTGGTCAAATGCACTTTTTGGTCGCCATCCGGGACCTAAGAAGAAAACGGGCAGAATAATCAAACCACTAAGAATAGCGGCGTCAGCCAGAATCTCTTTCACGAAGCCTTTCATGGTGCCTAAGTGACTTACAGAAGATGGAGGTTCTGCCTGGAACTTGAGTGACAGTATCTATCGTGGATCTTGACTTTGATGTTGGCTGACGGCATAGATCTGAGATTGTCGAATTAGCGTGTGAGCTCATCTTGATAGGCACCCTTTTAGGCAAGGCACGCCTGAGGAAGACCCCACAGATTTCGAGCCTAGAATCAACACGTGCACAGTCGCTGCCAGTAGTGAGACACCATTGTCTCAGTCATGCTTTTTGAGCTGAGGTGAGCTTATAGCTGCTGGTCAGCTTCAGACATTTCCTATGTCTTCTCCTTATGGTCCTCCGCCAGTCTCAAGCCCGACAGGACCACCTCCGCCCCCTCCTCCCAAGCCTTATTCGCAAGATGTGAGTAGAATCAACACACCAGCGGCACCACCACCTCATCCAATTCGCTACTCTCAGCAATTTGAGCAGCCGCCACTGCCGCCGCATCCGTCATATCAGCAAAGTCCGCCTCCTCTTCCACCACAACAGCACTATCAGCAGCAGCCCTATCCGCATCAGGATGCCCAGTCTAGTTACAATGTTCAGCAAGTACAGCCTCAACAGGCACAAGGTCCGCCCTTGCCAACGAGTTTCGAACTGCCCGAGCACATCGTAAAGCAGAGCACATCCGACCTCTCAAAACTTCTCTCAGATCCAGCACTCATCCACTCCCTGGCACAACTCCATCCAGCATATACCACTGCCCTTCAACCACTACAAAATCAAATCAATAGCAACGTTTCTCTAGCGAGTCAAGTCTCAAGCCTGGAAAAGCAAGTCAAAGAGCTGAGAGAAAGCACAGGCCAGCTCATGCTCCAGCATACAAGTCTACAGACACAATGGCGTCGCAAGCAAAGCGAAATGGACGAGGCGCTTGCGCCTTGGGGTCCACGAGCTATGTATCAGAGATTGGTCGCAAGTATCAATGAAGGCGAGGCTATACTTACTGCTGTTCAAGAGAGCTTTCTTGAGGGTTCAGGTGGTGGTGACGAGTTCTATGGAAGTGGTGGGAAAGCTTCTGAAAAAGAGGTCACGGATTGGATCAAGAGGATCCGAGAGAACGCTACTGCGCTTGAGAAACGACGGGAAATGAGAGCGAGGTGGGATGAGGGACGAGTTGGTGGTTGGCGATGAGAATTTATCACGCTGGCATACCAAGCCATTCGCGCCCTCGAAGTCCTCATCACCAAAACGTCCCTAATCTTTTCACGTGATAGGTCTTTAGCGCCTCAGAACATCTCATGCTACTAGCACAAGGCTGCGAATCTCAGCTCAATGATAAGCTGCTGACTTTCTATGCGGGGGTGATTCACGAAAAGAGTTTTGTGCCAGTATCCGACATATGAAACACATTGGAATAGGAAGTTCACTCAGGGAGCGGCACTCGAGTGAAATCATGTCCGCTGATAGTCGAAGGACTGCCAATGATGTTTCCCCGAGAAATATTCACGCGGTGGTGGCTGAAGCGGTCGCCAGGATACAACGACATGGTCTAAATACACGATTTTCCACAGGTCATGACGTCTTGGCAGATGAAACGACATTATTCCACTGGATTTGTCTCTACTGATTCGGCATCAAGTTTGCCAAAGCGAAAAAGTGGCTGTGGCATGTAGACAAGAAATGTGGACGACTACAGGAGATTATGTGATGTCTAGAACAAGTCAAAGGACGAAAGAATACACGACAGTAGTACTCGCCCAGCAACCCGCCACATCGATCAACGAGGTCTTGTACACTATAAGGCAAAGACACCGAGTGAACATTGGTCCGAGGTTTGAGCACATTACCTCCACTGTAGCCGGACACAACACAGCTTGAAGATGGATTAAGGCTCGCTTGTCCTGTCCAAAATTTGGCGACAGGAATGCGACTTTGCTGATTGCTTGGTTCCGGAAGAGCAGAACGAGAATGTCCCTATACTTGCTCGATTGATCACATCTCCATGAGCTCGGAAGCAACAAAACTCTGCAACCACTATTCTGGACTTTTCTCGTCGATTAGAAGAATTTTCTACTCCAGCGTACGAGAACCCTGCTGATGGGAACAGTTGGAAGGCGCTGCCCGCAACTCCATGTCTAAACTTCTAGAAACTGGGCAGGCCCAACTCTCGGAAAGCCCGAATCAGTGGCAGCTCTCGTCCGGCGAATGATATGAGATCAAATACTAACACGGCAGATGTCCTTTCGAAGACAAGCCGTACGTTCGCTAGGTGTTTTGCCGATGATTACCATACATTACACAGGGCCGGATCGCAGCTCCTGTCACTACCGCCAAATCATACTCTTCTTAATCTTATGGCTATTGTCGAATCGATACTTCCAAATCGCAATAGTCGCTATCATTTGTAAGCATCAATTCATTGGTAGCGCAGAGCAGAATGCAAATATTCTGCATCTCGAATACTGGCGCACAGAAGGAACGTTGCGGATCGACAAGCCTATCGAAGCCTACCGAAGTCTGAGCCGGAGAAGTCGAATGCACCCGGACGGCTGGCTCTTTAGCGTGTAGTAGTCCTTACCAGCGCCACATGGTGGCTTTCGGTAACTCCATCTTGGCGCAAACTCGAAAAACCTTGCTTCAAACTCGACCTCGAGTCAGCAGTACACGAACTACGCTCACTTACAACAACTGGTGCAGCGTCATAGATTCTTCTTGGTAATGCTACCTGCATATCCGGTATGCGAAGCTCATTCGCGACCGCCTATCTTCAAGGGCACTCTCTGCTCCAACGACGTTTCATCCTCGGCGTTGTTCGATCGCTCTTGCGATGCCTTTCTGCCAGTCCGGAAACGGTTGATGATTGCTGGTCGAGACATCGAAGTCACGGAAAAGCATCATCCCCAGAACGCGTACCGTGTATAGTGGTCGCAGCGCTAATACGTTGGCGCTGAAATGAAGCACGTCCGGCTTATCGCGGACTTCGCTTAGTCTAGACGAGCTTGACTACGGAGTAACAATCCTCGCCTCAAGCACCGATGTCGAGCCAGCCGAGCTTGCTTGGAACACTCGAACGCCTACCGCTTCGTTCGACTGGACTTGCAGTCGATACAAAGGAGACGTCATCGACTCTCTCGATCATGCATGGTGATAACTCATGTGTCGAAAGCGAGCCGTACTTCGAACTGTTCGAAGGATGAACCAGGAGTAATGAGTGCCTGTCGACCACTACAATGCACCACTGGCAAAGCTCAAACTACACAAATCAAAAGAAGCTCTACCACCGGTAGCATGTCGACCCCAGCGTTTTCTGGCAATATCTTCTGATACCGACTTCCTATCATGTATATTGACCGGATGTGCTCAGCGATCGCAACACTCACGACCAAGGATGACCAAACGTCCAGGCAAGTCGTAGCGATGTGCTATGTTCCGCGCAAAATGCCCAGTGCTTCAATTGGCGACTCAGTGATTTAGAGGAGGTTGGGACCTTCCAGTATCAGCGAATAGCTGTCCCTTGATGTTCCGAAGCGCAGGCGTGACGACTATTCCAGAAGCTATCTTCATGACAACATTTACGCCTGTTTGAACCTATACGCAATCGTGCTTGTCTTCATAGCGCTACTGCAAGAACATGCTATAGTATGCTGTTGGGTGGTATAGAACCTGGAAAGCTTGTCAAAGTGCTATAACGACCTGCAGCAGGTGGAGTCTTATGTTCAACGGAATCTTCTCAGAAGTCAATGAGTGGACGACGGACACGGATTCCAAGCACGAAGAAGCAAAGATTTTCGCCCAGGAAAGCAAGTCGAACGAATTTCTGTCGGTCTTCCCTTACTGTATTGGAAATTTGCCAGCAGTCGTGATGAGGCATGCAGAAGCAGTATTCTGCAGAACAGGGAAATCTCTGCATGCCCACTGTAAGATCTAGTGCTGATGCATACAGCAGAATCTGCGCCTGTGCAAAGCCGAGTGCAACGTTTGAGTGCACGACCAAACATTGTGTCTCTACGGCAGTGGTTAAGCAACTACGACGTCGAAATGTGCAACAATCCTTCGTCCTTTGAGGCGTGCACTATAGCCGCAAGATCGGGCCTTTATGATGTGTACCTTTCGGCACGACTAACACGTGGTTTTACAGGGCATGACAAGCGAGGAACGGGCGAGCAGGAAAAAGCAGGAACTGCTAACGTTGTTCCTGGCGCCAGACCTTGTTCCGCTTAGACTCAACGGCGATTTTCTCAGCCAAAAACCATTCTGGCGAATCGAAGGTCAACCGTACCTGAATTATTCGCCCTTGGCTAGCGCACTCGGGGGTGATTCAGGCTGGAGCCGCAAACAGTTTTAGTGCTTTTTTCACCTGCATTAGTCGGTTGTTGACCTTCGGCATTCATGCTGTTCGACAGCTTTTGCGCTCAACTTCTGATTCGACCTCACTTTAGGCACCTGCACCTTCTGCACTTGGTCCAGTCTCGTGCCTCGCTCCACCGAGAAAAGCAGTCACAGAAGTCGGTCCACCACTTACAGTACTGACTCCATAGCACAGAATGTTGCTGCAAGGAACGCCGAGGGCGTTCTCGTACTCAACTCCACGCAGGGAGGTAACCTGCCCAGACTTTAGATGAGACTTCGGCCCAACAGGGGAAAATCCTGTGTTGATCCATCCTACGGAGTTTGTGGGCCTCAAAGAAGCCATAGACTGGTGGGATGGGATTTGTGGCATCCAGTATGGAGATCACGGTCTCGAAATTGCAACACACAACAACCACAACATATAACGGCTGATCGTCTCTCCTCATTCCTTCTGCTCGAACACAGATCAACAGTCAATCCTTCAGACAATCGTTGAGCAGGTCTCTCTACACAGCATCAATCTTTTGCTGTAACGAAGCTAACGCACAACACACTCTCTACTATCAACAAGACAAGATCAACATTACCTTTCCACAAGGAATCACAATCTCTCGAACTCATTCAAGATGTTCTACCCAACAGTCGCAGCAGCTGCTGCTTTCCTCAGCCTCGCACCTACAGTGATGGCCGCCGGTTCAGCTCACGTCGTCAACAACTGTGGCATGCCAGTATACTTCGCCTCAGTTGCCCAGAGTGTAGCTGCCTCTATGGAGCAGCTTCCTTCAAGTGGTTACTCTGAGTCGTACAGCCTACCAAACGTTGGTGTCTCTATCAAGCTCTCACCAAATGCCACTGGTGCAGTCACTCAATTCGAATTCACCTGGGCTAACGGTAACGTCAACTACGACATTTCCAACATCAATGGCAACCCATTCTCCGCTCAGGGTATGTCGTTGACTCCATCCATGGCCGGTACATCAGGCTTCCCTTCATGCCAAGTCGTCAACTGCCCAGCAGGACAATCGAGCTGCTCTGCTGCATACAATGCTCCAGATGACGTTCGAACTATGGTCTGCCCTGAGGACAGTGACTTGACATTTACCTTGTGCCCAGGTGGATCAAGCAAGCGGGATATCTCTTTCCATGGTCACGCACACCGACAACACTCTCGTCAATTCAGATAGATGGCATCTCCAACTATGCTAAGTCTGTTTCATGCGCGCAGCAAGTCTGCAGCCAAAGTTTTGACCTGTATTCGAAGTCATTCTCTACGAGACTTTGACTAAGCGTTCCAACTCGCTTGGTTGATTTCACATCGTTATATCCTTGAATACAAAGTCTCCATTCATGATCTAGACGATTACGACTCTCCAGCTTCTTGATTTTGAAGCTATGATGCCCACGAACAAAGTACAATCTCAAGTTTGTTCGCTTGACGAGATGATACCCACTACATTACGACTACAATAGATAGCCCGGCGATGGAAGGCGCAAGCACCCGACAGGCAGGAGGATGGAGTTACTACTGGCTTACACATTCTCTTCAAAAGGTCTCACCATCACAAGCTCTAGCAGCTATGCAATCGACAAGGCTTGCAAAGCAGTCGAGTATTCCACTTTGTTGGAGGCTCGGCTTTGCTGACGCAAGCATGTGCAGATTAGGTGGACCAGCTTGCGAAACATTGATTTCGCCCTTTCTTTCCTTTTCTTCTGGGTGGTCAAAGTCATTCTTCTGGGGTGGCATGCGATCGCCTGTACATACAAAATTAGACAGTCCTTTAGACAAATTTCATTCATGTCAACTCAAACTTTTATTGTCATCCCACCTACTACTTGTTTTTTGGTTCCGTTGCTTTGTACAAGGTATCCTGACTCGGACCAGCCCACATAGTCACGGTCCGAACGATCATCACCCTGCCTACAAGTCACTCTTTTCGACACCCCGAAAAGAGCAACAAACACTATTTGTGCCTCAGCCATCGCATTTCCGAAGTCCGTCGTTGGCTGCCCGAGTCCGGTAGTCGAGTCCGCCTCACTGTCTTGACATCCAGGTGGATCAAGCCCCCCAGCACGATGATCTCAGCGGCTGCTGCCACCACACATCCCAGCATGTCAACAAACAACAAGCGAGCTGCAAGCAAGCTGCACGCAGCTACGATGAAACCTCAACATGCAACGAGGATTGCTATCTTTACAGTCCTCAGGTCTACTTTCTTGACTTCTCATGTCTCATGTTCTTTGCTATTCATACTTTGCTTTCGTAGCACAAGCCCCCCAAACCAAAGACTGTTTTCGGTCTTCTTTCACATGAAACAGCGCTAAAGCAGGTACCACAAAGCCTCAGAAG